>JAJMIH010000101.1:0-35047 GCA_030575175.1 Sugiyamaella novakii
GAACACTTTTTGCTTCTAATACAGTCAATAGTTAATAATTCTCAATTAATCAATAAAAATTTAATCTCCCTATTCGACAATAGTTCAATAACAATACCAATTCGTCTTTGTCAGAATATTTGGTGCGGAGGAAAGGAAAGAAAGAACAAAAGTTGGCAGTCAGGGAATTTTTATCTTTTCGATTTTACTCCCATAATTTTTGTGATTGATATGCAGGGATAGTGCGGATGATCGTCGCGCGTATGCAAGTTATAAGTAACGTAACTATAGCGAAGAGTGGTAGAAACTCAGGGGAAAGTAATTAATATTAACTCGGATGTTCAGGGGAGGAAGTTCATGAAGGTTGGTAATCGTCTTTGCAAATGGTGCATATGGCTGATGATTCTTTACTGGATATCGAAACAGATGCACCCTGCATATTAAGTTCTAATGAACAGTCTAAGCTGACAGTCTAAGCTGTCCAGTTTAACTATCCTAATCATATATCTTTAGATTGAGTTTAATCTCGGCTCTATATCTTGGTATTGATATTGTTTATCTTATGGTAGCACCATGGTCTGTACCATGAGATAGATAAACTTCGGTATGCTGCGTAGATTAAAAGGTTTATCAATAGCATCAGTGATACTGGCGAGATGATCTTTCCAGTATAATCGTTGATCAAAATCAGAATGAAATGTGTCGAGTATTGCTGAATTGTAGTTGGCGCTGATGGTTCATTGTTCTACCTATCTGTTTATGTTCACAGATAGTAGTTAGTCAGCTTTTCATATACAATAGTTATAAATTATAAATACAAATTAACCTGGTACAAATAAAATTCAAAGAAGCTAAATATAAGCCTATATTTCTAGAATTTTAATAACATAAAATGCCCGCTTCTCTCGTATTCACGAAAATGGTGAATGTCAACACTAATGTAGACGATCTACAAGCATATATGCAGGTTGGAAGATGAGAGTAGCGAGAGCAGTCAGAAATCGGAAAACGAAGTTCGTCCTCCAGGGGGAAAGGCTGATGGCACTTATAATTGTATTGCTGATTGTCACATGAGGGTGTGATAGAGTTATTAGAACTCTAATAAATAGGCTAATGTATATATTAAGTTGGGCTATTCATCTCTGAATGTATTTATCTTAAAACAGGACGATAGATTGTTTTTATGAGATAGATAAAATTTTGCGCAATATATAGATCGTGAGATTCAATAATACCATTCTGGTAACACCGGTGAGATGGTGCCTCTACTGTAATTATTGGTCCGTCCTTCTTTCAATGATACGTGAGTTCGGAATGCACTATGGTAGGTTTGGTTAATTACTTTTTAGCCCAATATCCCTCTTTACTATTAAGCAAACAGGGCCAGCGATATTACTATGACTGTGACAGCTATTATAATGACACGAATGCTCTCTTTTTCTCCGCTTTGTCAAAAGTACTCGTCCCGTCCGGAGCCGAGTCAAACCGCCGGAGGAAAAGTGTGGATTACATACTATTCAGTTTATTAAGTACGTAAGTAGGGACGCGAGACAGCTACAACTTCGAAGCTTTGGCTACTCGGACTACCCCATCTTGCATAAATGAGCATACAAGTTTATGGTCAGGATCATACATACGGCCTTTGTATAATCCTCGCCCATCGATAGCTCTATCGGAATAGGTCTCCATAGTTAACCAATCAATATCAACTTTTGGATTCATATCATGAAGAATAAATGAATGGTCAATTGATGCAATTCCTCGAATAAAATATTGCTCATCTTGAATATTAAGAATTGTGAATAATGAATTTCTATCCGACGTATATAATAATGCTGCAACATGCATATTAGGATTATTGGTCAATGGATCATGAGATCGGAAATAATGCATTACTCGACGATCAGCAATTGGCTTGTTGTGATTATATTCTTTTGTGTTTGATTTACGAAGGTCAATTGGATGTCTTTCTGATTCATGTCCTTCCATTTCAGCCCATTTGATCCATGCTTCAGTATCTACATCAGGAGCAACGGGAGTTTCTAGAATTTCTTTACGAGTTAGACGTAATTCTGGTTCTAAATCCCGTTGATAATCTAAAACTCCTTTTTCACGAGCTTTATATGATCCAATAGCAATGAAACATAGATATTTCGATTCGAATGTGAAAGTATCTAAATCAGCTTCATCTAACTGATAAACTTTGATTTGTCGAGTTGAATATGATCGTCCATTGCGTAATTTTTCTACAACATAAATAAATGGAACATTATTTCTTCCGGGAAGAATGAATTCTCCATGAAAATTCTATAATACGTTAGTTGAAACATTTCGTTAGTTATTTGCTGTTAGTTTACTCACATGACATATATATTCTTCTCCTACTGTGAGAGAGCCAGCATAAGCTGATTGTGCTAAAACATGACCACCTGATAGAAGTTAGAATTAAATGCTTGTATAATGTATGCCACTGGCGGCAGTCCGTACTCTTACTAGAGTGTTTTCTTTCAACGCATTTAATTAAGGCTCAATATTACCGCCTGATGTCAGCTTAACATGAACTTACCAAATACACCCGGAGCTGATGCTGGTTGAAATGGAACCATGGTTGATTGAAAACACCAAAAATCCTTCCCAAGACCTCGAATATCCGATACTTGTCGAAGGTTCATGAGATCCACAAACGTCTTCTCTGACGGATCCAAAAGATTGTAATTTACTGGCATTTTATTTCAAAAGTTTGATAGTTAATTCTCCAAATATTTAATATAGAAAATTTTCTTATATATTTTCTTAACAATCAAAAAGATGTTGGGTACCGGTAGAGTTCATATATATATATATGAATATCCAGATTAGGTCTATCGGCGATGCGGCGGTTTGCCTTTTTCATTTAACTTTGGTTTAACTTGACGTATGTACCGAGATTTTACCCCACAAGAACGAACTGTCTGCATATGAACTTCTAACTTCACTGCCAGCCTTTCCTACATGGGGCTTGACGGGAAGGAGATGACGAGTTTTGACCTGATAGTTAGAGGATTGGGAAGTGAGGGAGGAAACTGCACATAAGATATCACATGCTATTTCATTTGGAGAGATATTATTGAATTTGTATAACTCCAAGTATGTTGTAGAGAGTCGATTCGGCCGAGGATCAATTTCGCAAGATCGGGTAGGTGATCCGGAAGAGAGCGGTAGAAAAAAAGTCCGATTTGGATAGTACTAATATGCTATTATAGGGGTCGGAAGGCATTCGGTGAGAGAGTAAAGAAGATTGAGAACCACAAACTTTTACCAATAGAGGTTTTTGGAATCACCCGAGGAAAGGTGCTTATGAAGGGGCGTGACGTCGACTTTAGATAATTTAAAAGGGTATTTTACGTATGTATATTATTTTTATATTAATTTTATAGCGAGGCGGTAATATCTCCCAAGCCGACAAGCGGAAATGTCTACCACCACATAGCGTAGCCGAAAGTAGAACTCCAAGATGGAATAGGAAAATGCAATTTACCCCTGAGAAGCAGGTTAAACATTAAAATATCGATGGTACAAATTATACGAGCTACAACTTGAACCAAAGCTAGCTAATAGATGCATTATGTACGTGTGTATATATAAATAATAATAATATGCAGTTTGTTATGCTGAGTAGTTTGACTGTAATGAAAGGGAAAGAGGTGTTGTGTCATTAACATCATCATAATCTTCTAACAGAGGTTGCTGATGAATGGTGGAGCGGTAATGAATTATAGAGTTAGAAGAAATGTTTGAAGAAGACGCGGTGAAATTAGGCTGAGCATGATGCGACTCTGGAGAATGTGGATGAGAATGTAAATGTGAATGAGAATGCAAATGAGAACTTTCAGGTCTATCATTACCATATAAAAATCTTTGGAAAATAATAGTAATATCAAAACACACAGTTCCGGCTGATCCAATTAAAAAAGGTAACTCATTAATCAAGAATTTACTTCCATTTATACCCCTAGCTTCCGGTGAGAGAAGAATAGAAAGTGTATAAGTAACATTTCCAGTAAGAGCAGCAGAAAAAAGTAACATTGAAGTACCCCAAGTAGATTTTCGACAGAAATTCTTATAAATTTGTGGCATTCTAGATGTTAAATACATGAAAGCACAAATCCAAGCGGATATTCTTCCAATTTTATTTGAATCCAGCAAAACGACTGTTGTGGTAGTGGCAGAAATAACATTAGAAATATCTTCAATAGGAGCAGCACGGACTTTAGTAAATGACGCCATAAAAGAAGAAGTTACCATAGCTTTCAAACTTGAACTACTTAAAGATCTGATTGACTTTTTAGATATTGGAATAGGAGAAGTGTGTTGTTGTGATTCCACTTGTCTTGTTTCATCACTCTCTTCATTGCCAGTTAAAATGATTTCACGGCGGTGTTCTTTGGAAGAATAATAAATATATTGTAATCCAAGAATAGTATCAACATTAATATAATAAAATGCTAACAAAGTTTGAAATGGAAGTTGATGAGTCAATAAACAACCTAATAAGTTTGTAAAATCACCAATAAACCAATTTAATAAAAAGCCCCATGATAATCCATCTACTGATTGATTAATATAATTTTCAGCTACTTGAGGTAACTGAGCACCTAACCAGGCAATGAAAGAAATATGACCGAATATCCAGGAAAGTGCTGAAACGTTACCGTATATACAGTTTCCAGTTAAAAAATAAATCCATTTAACTAAATGCTGATTATCTTCTATAAGAGGGCAAGATAGAGAAGTAGCATCCATTATGTGTCACTGAGGTCTTTAGTGATTAGGATGTGATGAGGAATGAATAGTAACAATGGGCCCACCAATCATATATGAATAAGGAAATTGAGGAAATTGAAGGCAAAGGCAAATATTGGTTCAAGTGTAAAAAGATCAGCTAGGCGTTGACTGAATAGTAGATTGATGGATAAGGTCAGTTAACAAACGATTGCAAATTAGGAAGAAAATATAACAAATCAGTAAACCATAAAGTAAAACTATAATCTAAGAACAGTCAATGTTTAATAATAACATCCACTTCTTCCGCCTATCAAGGGCCGTGTGACTGATAACTGATAAGCTGATAAGGATAAAACAGCCTAATCGGGAATCATGCATATCTGATTCCAGAGTGGCCGGAACGCAAATGCCAGGTGTCAGGTGGGGGCAACTGTTAAATCGATATTTTATATATAACCATAATGTTTAAGATGACGTGAACTCAAATGTAATAATGGATGACGATCTATTGGAGTGATAGGATGTCTATTACATCAAAAGATGAGTGATGCATTGTTATTGAAAGGAGATAAGAATGGATAAGCCTAAAAGGGTTAGTATTGATTACTTTCAGAGCCGCATTCGCGTTGATTAGGATCCAGGGGAACCATTTTTTCATCCGGCTTCTAAATCACATGGAAGTATCATTATTATCATTAATATATTAATTAAAGCTTGTAACATTAAGTAGTTCAACTCCACTCTCTATTTATATAGATCAGAGATTTCAACAGGGCTTAGCCGCTCGAGATGATCAGATTTCGATGTTGATTTCGATTGCTCAGTTGGAGGAGTTAAAGGGTTGGCTGGGTGGGTATAATTGGTGGAGTTGCTAATTGTATTTGCTGAGCTCTCAGTGAACATAGTAGGTGTTTTATTGACAGGTTGGTTCTCTTTCTCAGATGTAGTCTCCTCGTCGTCTCTTTCATCATCTTCCTCTTCAGCATCATCTTCTTCATCTTCTTCATCTTCGTCATCATCCTCTTCATCTTCGTCATCATCCTCTTCATCTTCACTATCTTCATGTCCATATTTTTCCTTCAAATGTAAAATCTCTTGGTCCCTATTCCATAGAGCAATTCGCAATTCTTCAATCGTCATTTTTAATTCCCTTACTTCATTATCATTCTTTTCAATAACTTTTGCAGCTTCATTATGCCCATCAATCTTTCCTTCATCCTCATCAACTCTTCTTCTCTTACGTGAAGGTTCAGGTTCAGTTTGTTCTTCTACTAATCCGCTTCTATCATATGCTTCAGTTGCCTTGGCATAAGCAGTCTTCACTGTACCAAATATTCTTTCAAGAATCATTCTTCTCTTTACTTTAGTTCTTGTTAGACACCTATCAATATGATAGAATAATTAATATTATCATCCCATCTCCACTTCACTAATCTCCAGCGCACAGACCTTCAACTTTTAACCCATAACATAGACAACAACTTACCACTAAAACAATTCACCCTTAAAAACAAATCTATGGGATAGAAAAGTATAAAAATTAAAGTAAATAGGAATTCCGTTGGTGGGCCAAATATCTCACTTTAACGTTCTAATTTCTTAAACGCAAATAAAAATATTCTAAAAAATAGAATTAAAATTAAAATTTTATTTCATTTTATTAATTTTAAGGGGTAATAATATACATGTTTAGTTGGGCGCATCTTCGCGCGTATAACGTCCCCCCACTCTCCTTACAGCTAGCTGTGCAGGTTTATACGCATGTGGCTACACCCTTCCTGTTGTATACTGATTTCTCGCTTCTCCCTTTTCTTCAGTTTATTTAGTATAAATAATAAAATATTCTTTATATCAAATACGTTTAAGTTCATTTATTCTCCAACAATTGTCCAAACGATACCATAGCTATCATAGCCTCTCCCCTGTCTTATGTAATGTGATAAATTGTTGGGGTTCTCCTGTAATGTGGGTCTTGCCTCTTAGTTTCACAATGTCGACCCGTCATAATATGACCCGCCAATAACTTAGCCTGGTGAAATATGCACGAAGTAGCCACTATTAACTGTACGAGTTGGTAGTGTTAAATTGAATTATATTTTATTATCACGTATAAGCTTATAATAGATATTCAACTCACATATGTACAGCATCGCGACCGTTTATGTATAGTAATAATTAAAATAAACTAGGCGAATCATTGGTAATGCAATATCCCGAGACATCTCGAGGATTATAAATCGTTGAGTACGTTGTTGCCTGAGAAGGAGCGGACATGGAAGTTGTGGTAGTTGAGCCAAACATTGGCTCGAACGAAAATTCGGAGCTATACGTAGGAAATTCTTGCGGTGGGAATGAACTGGAAGAGTGCGGTTCAACTTGTTGTTGTTGCTGAAGTTGTGCATATTGGTATTGATATGGCTGTGATTGCAATTTTGGAGTTAATTGTACCATTCCTCGTTTACTGCTGAACTTTCCCATGGTACTTATATATTGCGAATTCGTATTTTGTTGATATAATTGTCTTTTGATAGGCTTGAGAGAGTTATCGGCATGTCGGTGTATAATTGAAGTACCAATAGCACCAGAAGAAGAAGTATTGGTAATATTGCTGTTATTATTACGAACTATCATAGAATTATTCTTGCTAACAAACGACATTGGTGGGGAATATGTTGATGGTCTTGATGATGCGATCGCAGTTGATGCAGATGTCATGTAACCAATACGAGCTTCATTTGATATATTTATGCTCCCGATATCACCGTCGTCAGCACTCTCTGATCCATCTGCCCAACTTGCTCTGCCACTTGAGCCGGGAGTGCTACCATTTGATGGTAAATAATATGACGAATTTGTTGAAGTATATGCATTTCCATATTGATTCAAACTCCCTGTTGGGTAAACTGTGTGCATAGTTTGAGTATTATCAATTGTCACAGGTAACTCAATTGGCATTTTTATCTGATGTAGAACCTTGTTTTTAAGTAAACTTTTACCTATTAAATTAAAATCTCGCCTAGTGCGTCTTCTTCGAATTGTCGATTCCTTTCGAACTCTTACTTTACACCCTTGATTTGCAATGTCCTTGATTAAAGCACTGGATGTTTCTAACCCCGGAAACATTTTCGGGGAGAAAACAGAAATTAAGTTAGATAGCACTTGTCCACGATGAGCCAAAATACCATTTTCTGAAACAACCTCCCAAACATTAAACTCCAAATAGTATCTGCCCTCCTGTCTAATAGAAATATCGTGTAGAATGAAATAAAATCTCCCTGGTGCTGGTTTCCTAATATGAGATAGAGAAACTATCGTTGTTCCAGTCAGTCTTTTTGATTCCAAAGATTTTTCCAATTGGCCATTAGTTCCAGTCGGAAGAACGTCATATAATGAAGAATGAATTATGAAATTAGACGGAATCTCATCAGTTACCACTTGTCCATTTCTATCTATAATAGTAAAATATATTACCGGCGGCGGGTCTACTGGTCTTCTTGAATCGCCTTGAACGTTAGATCGGGAAACATGGGTTCAAATTTCTGGAACCGCTATCATCATTACTTACACTTAGTTCCCCATCCCATCGCCCGTGCATGGACTGGTTGTTGAACTATTTCTAAATAGTACGAATACTCTGGTCTCACTTCACCATAGTCATTGCCAGAATAACTCCAATTATCACCCGAATTCATAATGCTTTCCTAGTATCCGTCTTATCTTTTTTACATACCCTTCTCAAATATAAAACAAATACAAAGATTACGGTAAACCAAATCAAAGGACAGACCGAAAATCAGAAACTTTTATACGGAATCTCTGAGACAAACCTCTTTGTCTGTTTTAGTTACTTTTATTCAACTCTTCCCTTTCTACTATGGCTATGTTAAATACTTTTCAACATTACCGAGATTCGCGCGTTACATCTTGCATTAAAAACATATTTATGGAGTTCGTGGGTATTTAGTACATACATGCAAAAGCAAATTGGAGATGCGTTTAACCTTAACTTATTATCACTTTATTTGGTTTCCAAAATTCAGTCGAAGCTGGACCATATAATATGAGTACTTAGAATTCAACTGTATATCATAAAAGCTAAACAGGCTAATTATTAATCTGTTGATTGAACCTCATTCATGACTTGTCCTCCTATCCTGTATATTCTCTCTCGTGTATGCTTGAGTTGGATGTTTCAAATATTGGGAAACAAAATACTGCAGAGATTCGCCAGCGTCTGGCTGTTTCTCTCTCAGAAATTAAGTTTAAAGGATCAGGTTTGCGGGATCTTGCATGTGGGATTGGCTCCAGCTCTCTGGATATGATGAAAACTCCTCAGTTAATGCTAAGATCAGGAGATATAATACATGAACCAATATCTATTAGTAATAATTATGATTTGTTTTTCAGATATCTTTCTCTTAGTGGTAGTCTTCGACTCCCCTGAGAACTACTTTGTATTTCTATTGTATTTCCTTTCCTAAACCAGTCTCTAATGTCTGGAGAGTTTAATTTGTTTTACTATAACCATATGTGAAGCATATATTGAAAGAAGCTGCTTTCTAAATTTTGATAATAGAATATAGAATGGATGGTTTTTCTTTTTTGTAATTGAATAAAGCTACACAATAAGTTATCAACAGTTTATCGTATGTTATTATGAGACCTACAGGAAAAATTAAAATCGTGCGCAGGAATATCATTTTTTAGGGCAAAGCTAACGGGTGGTTACAAATTAACCATGAGAATTAAAGTTTAAGACTTCTGTTCCAAGAATGCTGAATAAGTCAATAGAGCGGAGGACTATCGGGGAGCCGTTTAGAGTAAATGTAAATGTATTATATAACTTTTGACTCTGTTAGGTCGATTATAAAGTATTATTCTAGCTGGAGCGCTGCTGATAAGTCTTTAGGTTGAATATTGATGTAGTCATGTCAGATAGGCTATTATTAGAGAGGTTGATGAAATATTGGTAGAACCGATATAGTTTGACAGATATTAAGAGACTGGAGTTACTCCTTACGTTATCTTATTAGACTAACTTCCAGTTTTGGAGATAGAAAAGCGGCAGATATGAGAGAGTAATAGGGCATTCAAATTAAATGATCATATTAGCTGGATTGGGATGGACGACACTGTCGATGAATTGATAATTATGGTAATAATATTATTTACGAATTGATGACAAATGGAAGTAAAGAGTTTTCTCAAGGAGGCTGGGGCAAAAGATGTGGCGCGTGATATTAAACTTTAGAAGTTGTGATTAGTGACAGAAGGAGATAGACACGAAGGGCTATGAATTGGGAACCAAGTCGAAAATAATAATTACCAAAAAGGAGGTAAAGAAAATATTACAACAGTTAAAATAATAATCCGGCATCATAAGATACACTGTGCCCTAATGTAACCCTATATTGACTCGTATGATTGGAAAAAAACTCAGCTGGCTAGGGTACCTCGTTGTGGAGATAACTATTATGTACAGATGCCTACTTAATCTATGAAAAGAAGAGTAGAGTAGCTTAACGAACCTCGTTAAACAATAAACTACGCAAAGTGAAGGTAGAATGCATATTAACTTAAATAGAACAAATGGAAGAAAGTGATATGATAAGGCGTGAGGCAACTATTGTTAGTCGACTAGTGTAAAACTTTGAAAAGGTTCGGGATGTAATTATATATCTTCTTCTCAAAATGGACTCTGGGACATTCATGAGAAAAATAACAAACAGATGTTAGCATTCGGAAGGAAATATTATGAATATCAAATATAAGCGAAAGGCAAGAATGTAATTCTCTAGATATATTATTAATGGCACAGGGAAAACTTCCAGAAGCGAACTACCAGAAACGAACGGCCAGAAGTGATGAGATCTGTGGGTTAACAGGGGGTAATGTAGGAAAGAACGTGACTGATCTGGTCAAGGCGCACAACTTAATTGGTAAAAGTGTAATAAGATGATACTGTGAATGGCTAAATAAGAGTATTGATAAAAGCGGAGAAAGACAGGAGATGTATGCTATTGTAAATGTTATGGTTATAGCTTACGGAGTGGATTACATGATGGCAACAACTGCCGATAGTAGGTATAGATTGTCAAGAAAAATCTAGAACTACTTGAAGATACTAATTAGATGCACGTTTTTAAGTTAAAATTTACCCTTGCATGGGATCTTCATCACTTCAGTAGAAATGCTGGCCCAGATAGTTAAGTGGACTATAAAGATCAACATGCATTAGTTACTATCGGCAAGTACAATGTGCAGTTGAGAAAGCGATGGTAGAAACCAAAGACATGGTTGACAGATATAAGGTGATTTAGTGCAAATGATGGTACGATGCGGTGGTCGAAATAAGCATAAATACGATTGTGATATCGGACTAGAGGTGTCCGATATCGCTGGTAATGGAGATACGTAAAGAAGCTAAAGTCAAAGTGATGGAGAAATAAGCCAAGGAAATATAACGACACTTTGACACTTTGGTCATATTAGGGTTGGAGTTTGGAATATTATTAAATTGTTGCTAAATGTAAATGATATATATGGGACCTAGGTACAATTAGAAATAGAGGTTAATATTGGGCCAAAAAATGATATTTTTCATATTATCTGTTTAATCTGCATAATGACGTGACGTTGCATCGAGGATACCGAGTTATCATTCGTCCCTACATCTAATTTTGATAAATAAGATGCTTCAGTAGCGTAGACTTGGTCTACCGAACCCACATAGAAGAGCACACAGTAAGCACACATAGAAAATCTCTGCTATTTATCATTAAGCATTAACACTGCCAGATTATCTCCATCCGATCAATATGCCTCTTTTAGTACATTTTCCGCAGGCATAATATGAGACTTTGTTGAACCACCCATTCCCACATTCAGTTTGATACTCCATAGTAATTCCCGATTACCGATCTCCGCCTTGTTCCTTCAGTGGGGCGCGTATACTTCGCATTTCCCTCCACCTGTCCATCAAACCAATGAGGTGTCAAGATGGGAGAAATACCACATCAGAGGCGGCGAAATTATGTGAGCCCGTACAGTTGGTTAGAGTTTTGATACGCCCAAACGGCAGTACGCTGACACGTAATACCCCTAGTCTCTTATTTCCCCTAGTTCTATATAAACAATGGGATGGAAGCGATCGATCGATTTTGTTCCTTAGATAAAATCTTTATACCGAAGAAAGTCTAAACATATAAAAAAAATGAATTTCATTTCTAACGCTCTTGAAAACGAAGGTCAACAAGAAATTGCCAGTGAAGTCGAAGGATTCATTGGTGGACAATCTGGTTCTGGCCAACAACAAGGCCAACAAGAGGGTCAACAACAAGCCCAACAACAAGGTCAACAACAAGCCCAACAAGGTGGTAAATACGATTCTTATATTGAAAAGGGCCTTGGATATGCTGAGACCAATTATCTTAAGCAAGATCCTAATAACTTGAAGTCTCAAAATGCTGCTGTTACTGTAAGTTGTGTTGCGTTTTTATAGACCGTTGTCTATCATCATCTGGTTAATTGATTAGACTGATTAACTAACTTTATTCAAGAGCTTTATTGACAAGGAGATTAATGAGTTCAGTAACAGACAATAGAATTGCTTGTCTTGAGAATTATATGATGGAGCGTGTCAATGAGAATTGTTTCTATAACATTATATAAAAGATTATTTTAATACATTATGAATATTTCATGAATTTTCGTACTGTAAACTGGTAAATGATAGTGGTTAGATTGACTGCACGAGGAGTGTGAGTGCAATGTCACTCCAGAGATAGTATAATGAGATAAAGATCCACGCATTCGTAGACTATTATGAGTTATAATAGAGTGGTAATTGTCGTGATTGGTTGTAGTGATGTATGATAGTAAAGATAATAGTATATAGTAGCGTTACTAACATATTTTGCTACAGGAATGCCATAATTTTAAACCTATTAATGCTGTGCCCATGCTACCATCATATATGTGAGTTAGATATACGATGGTTAACTCTATTCCACAAAACCCACAGCAAAAACGTCAACATTTTCAAAATGCTAAACTTTTTATTATCTATCTACTCTATTATTTAAAATAAGCATTAAATCTACTATAAATATATACGTAACTTCGATCGATTCCCCCCTTAACAACTACCTTCCATCTTCTATTTCGTGCTACTTTTCCCCCTGATACTTCTGGTACCTCACCTTTTCGTCGTTGTTCCCCATTGGTAACTCACCTTAAACTTCTTCGATGTATCAACATCACGTGAGAATTTCTTACTTACCCTCCTCACACTCACGCACTATTTATTTTCAGAGATTTTTTCAGAGGTGAATTTTTTCTAATTCTGTTTCCACTTAAGTAGAGACGATTTGATTGAGGGGGAATTGATTAAGGATGTCGAAAGTAGACAAGAAGATGTGGTGGGTAATAATAGAGTGGTAACAATAGTGATAGTGATTATTACAGTCCTGTTCATTAAGTGCCTCCACTAAACTTCCCTACCATTTAATTCTTATTTACTTTCAATTATCCAATCGATTCCTTCTCTAATCATAAACTCTCATTATATTAAGCAATATAATAATCTCATAAATGGTAAGTCTCACTCTATACACTCATTCACTTTACAATAATCAGGGGGTGATTTGAAAACCAAACAAGCGGACTGAGGATGTATATGCAGGACTGTTTAAAAGATAATTAGGAATTCTTCGTTTATGACCCTATTTTTTAATATTGTGGTTATTTTAAAGTGTTTGAGTAGTAGTTTGATATCATTAAAACTCATTACTAACAAAACAAGTAGGTACAAGTCGAATAATATCCACATCTACTGCTTAATTGATGAATGTTTTTCACAAACTTTCTGTTCGGCGATTCCTGAGCCAAGAACTAAACATGCATCACCATCTGAATTATAAGCTTTGAATTTATTTGAACCGAGTTATTCTGGATGATAGAGTATCAACTAACAAGAATAGCACTAATTACCGTCCTACTAATAGATCTATCTACCCAGTTAGATACAAACCTAAGACAATACCAAGGTAAGTAAGCTAATCTCTCTCCTCCTGCTTATGCTATGATTCAATGATGATAAAACTTTTTTTCAGTTCTGCTTCTGACAAGTAGTGATGATAACCCTTTACCAAAGCTCAATATCTGAAATTTCATAGCATTCAAGAGTGTGACTAGAATCTCTTCTCTAATTTCCACTAACATACGAGTAGCATATATATACCCCATACCGTACTTATCCCTAAATAAACGAATATTCTATCCGTTCTCCTTTGCCTCCGGCGACTGGGCTCCGCCCAGACCTGTTGCTGGAGTTAGTATTCCTTCCCTCTCATCCCATTCCTCCCCTCTAACTACCCATATCCTTAGATTAGTTTACGATCATTAACCCGTATCCATTTCACGAACCGGGCAGAACCCAACCGCCTTGAACAATCAAATTAGATATCATATCATATTTTTATACACAATAACTACATTTATTCGGCATTAGCACGAGCTAAACATTAATCGTTAGTAAACCATTCCAGAAGGCCTAAATCATTCATCCAACTTACTGTATGTGTATTGCTTGCTGTGACCAATGACAGGCTTAATAATTCCTTGAGCTTCAAGGTCTTTAAGAGCACGACGAGCTAAAGATCCACCAATCTTTAATCTGTCAACAAGGACAGAGACGGTGACAAGCTTATAAGTAGCAGCCTCCTTGAAAATACGGTCATACAAAGGTTGGTCAAGGATAACGTGGTGTTGAGCCTTATCCTTAACCTTTCCCTTGGACCACTTCTTCTTCTTGGATTTACCACCGGACATGGCGGCAGCAGCCTTGGCTGCCTTAGATTGTTGAATCTTAGGAGGCATTCTAGGAAGAGAGTTAGTGTTATTCTTTATGTGGTTCTGAGAGTGAACAAGGGATAGGCGTGAGAGGGTCGAGTGTGATCGTACAACTGAAACGGTCGTATGAGATATTGGTGATTGCACAAGAATCACGCTTGTCAAACAATTATTTCAAATCCTTCTTTCTTTCATCTTGATTCAATCAACTTCGAATCTTAGTTTTTAACAAAGTCGAAAAAAGATCTCCAGAATCAGATATTATCGGCTGACAACTATTCATCCATCTATCTTCCTCCCTCGTTCTTTTCTTCTTCTTTTCTAACATACTTTTTTGTCTTCTAATCGAGTATAATGTACTACTAAAGAAAGATACAAAAGATTCAATTAAGAGAGTGGGTATATGATATTGTAGGTAGGCGTAAAGAGATGCCGTCTCAATTGTGAGTTCAAAGAATTGAGTGGATACAAAAAATTCCTAATATAGTAATTGTGACTGCAATTCAGGGAAACATGTCGACTGTTTGGGAAGTTGAAATTATAATACTTCTGCAATGAAGCACGTGATTAAAACATAATCACGTGATATAAAAAATCATTGCCGCTTTAGTAAAGGCTTATTTCCTGCTGTTCTGCGGCTCATGAAATTTGTTTGTTATGGATCTACCTGAATACTGTTACCACTACGAATCGCGTCGAATGCTAATCCTCTGTTAAAGACTCGATAGTATTTTCGTATTATATTATAAACCTACTCTCAATTGAAGTGAAAGAAGTTATAAGTCAGCTTTAAATTCTCTATGTCTTCTTCAAAAAGACGTCAAGATCTTCAATTAACTCGTGAGACTCATGATGATGACAGTTTCGATGAGAGAGATAAAATCGATCCTGCTCGCAAAGCTAATTCTTCAATACTAGCTGGTAGAAAGTATGTTGGGTGTTCGGTGGCTGGGCTCTGCCCGAGCCTGTAGATTGCTCCGCTCGTTGGTTACGGAACTAACAGTCAATCTTTAGAATTGCTCAACCTCGGAAAAGACGTATTGGAATTAATGGTACCTCATCAGTTTTTGGTTCCAATTCTTCCTCTTCAAGTTCTAATCCTTTCGCTGCATTATCGAATTCCGGATCTATTTCCTCTACTACTCCTACTAATTCCAATCCTTTTGCGTCGTTAGCTTCGAATTCAGCATCCACTAGCACTTTCACAACTTCGACCGCTCCTTTCGCTACATTAAATTCAGCTTCTACCGCTACCCCAGACAGTTCCATTTTGTATACAGCTCTCAATGAGAATTTCTATCAAACAATCACTTCAGTACTCAAATCAAAGGTTGATCAATCTTGGAAATCTTCCCTCGAGAAATATTTGAAATATGCTGAAGATATTGAATCAGGAAGGGTAACTCCAAGTCTTAAAATCAACCAGGAGCAGCAACCCAATCAATTTAATGGATTTACTTCTGGTAACAGTGGCACCACCCCTTCTACTCCTTCTACTGCTACGGGTGGTTTTTCATTTGGTAGTTCTGTAACGGCCTCATCTGCCACCTCTGCTGATCCTACATCTAAACCTTTTACTTTCGCAGCCCCGGCCGCCGTAGATGCAGACACAAAGAAAAGCTTTCCTTCTGCTCCTGCTCCTGCTCCTGCTTCCGCACCCCCTCCTGCTACTACAACTACAGCCTCTGTCTCCGATTCTGACTCTGACTCTGACTCTGAAGAAGAAAAAGAAATCAAAATCCAAGGACCCACATTCTCTATCTCCACACTGCCTACTGCAAAAAGAGTCCCTTTTTCATTCAATAAACCTGCGGAGAAGAAGCATGATTCTGATTCGGATTCTGAAGATGACATAAAAATTGAAGGCCCTACTTTCACTTTAGATAAATTGCCAACTTCTAAGAGCACACCTTTCAGTCTCAAACAGGATAATACTGTTTCTACTAGTTCTACTTCCCCATTCTCATTCGCCTCATCAGACAGCACTAAGAAGGAGTTCCCAAAACAAGAAGACAATGAAACGAAGGCTACCACTAACCCTTTTTCATTGGGCAGTAGTAATACGACGACTACTACCGTTCCTCCACAAGCTAACAGTTTCTCCTTAGGTTCAGAGACTAAAGCTGCACCATCATTTTCTTTTAGTTCGCCAGCAACTTCCACCTCTTCGGCCGAATCGAAACCCTTCAGTTTTGGAGCCACAAGTTCAAGTTCAAATCCTCCTGAAAAGAAAGATGAATCAGAAGTTAAACCTGCGCCCTTTTCCTTCACCTCTCCATCTAGCAATCTAATAGATCATTCTTGGTCTCCCCAAAAGGGAATCAAATTCGGACTTACTGATAAGAATGAATCTACTCCTACTTCAAAGGCAGAACCAATCGATTCGTCAACCACAGTGGCCAATAGCAAATCAGATTCCGTAGAGAAGGAGAATACTAAACCTTTGCTATTCTCCTCAAACACATCTTTATTTGGTGGTTCAACTTCCTCTTCCTCTAATGCTTCTTTCAATTTCCCTTCGAAATCATCTGATGCATCTGATAACACAACTATTAAGCCATTTAGCTTTGGTGCTCCTTCTGCTTCTTCCACTGCCGCTCCAACGACTGTATCTAGCGCATCTGCTGCTACTACCCCGTTTTCATTTGGAGCGCCAAGCACCACTACTGCCAGTACCTCATCGCCATTTTCTTTTGGAGCACCAGCACCAGCTGTTGCCTCTGCTGCTGACTCTAAACCTTCGCCATTTTCTTTTGGTTCTACTACTTCAGTGCCATTTTCATTTTCCACACCCTCCCAACCTGCCACTGCTACTGCAGCTCCCGCTGCCGCGACCACTTCTACAGATGACGATGGCGAAGCCATGCCACTGGAGCCACAAACAGATCTCTCTGGAAAAGGTGCCGGTGAAGAAGATGAAACTGCTGCTTATGAAAAGAAGGCTAAAGTGTACGAACTTGTTGGCAAAGAATATAAAGTTCAAGGAGTTGGCCCATTGCGTGTACTTGTCCACAATACCAACGGTAAATCTCGAGTAGTCATGCGTGCTGAAGGATCTGGTCGAGTGGTGCTTAATTCTCTTCTACGCAAAGAATTAAAGTACACCACTGAAGGTAAAGGGCAAGTGAAGATGATGGATATCAAAGCTGATGGTTCACCCACCACGTATTTAATAAGAGTTAAAACTGAACAGGACGGTCAAGAACTTCGCGACGCATTAGAAAAGCACAAATCATAATGGCAATCTATGTAAATTTGTATTTAAAAAAGTTACCCAATGTAATTTTTTCTCTACCCAACTTAGACCTCGTGGTGGAGGCTTCGCTTCGTCTTAGCTTTGTAGTTCAAGGTTGAGTGCACTTCCGTGGTAAACGGAGAAAGAGTAATTAGTCTGCAGATTATATTAGGAAATAATAAATACATAAAGCGAACGAATGGTAATCTATGTAATGCAAAAAAAGATCATTTCGTTAATGAGTCCAAAGTCGTATACTTTTATCTTTACCTCCAGATCCTACTCTTCGGCCATCAACACTCCAGTCAACAGCATATACTTCATCGGAATGACCGGGGAGATCTGACTGAAGTTTCTTAGTTCTAACATCCCATACCTTTAATGTAGTGTCTTTAGATGAACTGACAAGTAGTCTACAATCACTGGACCAAGCACATTGATAAACAGGTGCTACATGACCACGAAAAGTGGAAATAAATTTGCCATCTCTTCCATCCCATAATTTAATGGAATTATCAAAAGAAGAAGAAGCAATATATCTACCATCGGGCGAGAATGTCACATGGTTAACCAATTTTTGGTGCCCAGTCATTCTTAGTAATGGCTTTGTACTTCTAGATGGTTCCCAAAGATACATGGTGAAATCATCACTAGCAGTTACAATACGTTCAGATACAACGCCACCAATTTTTGCTAATTTTTCAAATCTTTCAAGTGATTTGGCCTTATATTCTTCAGTTGTTCCCGCCCAAAATCCCTTTTCGTCGAATGGTCCTGTTCTAAGTGCAAATTCAGTAGATAAAGCAAGATGATTAACCCAATGAGCATGGGATGAAAGAGTATTCACTAACCTACCATCTTTACTATTCCATACTTTAATTGTTTTATCATGCGATGTTGAATAAATCAATCCAAGGCCTCCCCATTTAACACAACTGACTGATGATTTATGTCCACTCATGGAAAATTGACAAATATGTCTCTCAATATCCCATACTCGAAGTGTGGTATCTTTAGATGATGAAACTAATCTGGGAGTATTATGACCATCTTCAAGAAGATGGAAAGGCTCCCAACTAAGAGAAGTAATCCATTTATAGTGACCTTTTAAGGGAGCACCAACTGGTTCCCCAGTTTTAGAATCCCACAATCTAATAGTATTATCCATAGATCCAGTAGCGATTAATTTACCATCTGGAGACCAACTCACGGCCAGTACCCAATCCGTGTGACCTTTTAAGGTTTTTAAAGGGGTTTGAGTGTCACAGTCCCAAATTCTGGCAGTGGCATCACCACTACCAGATACCATTCTGGATGAAGTATGAGGAGCAAATTGCACTGCAAGAATAGTTGATCCGTGGCCAGATATAGAAGCAGATGATCGCGTAATAGGTTTAACTTTAAATACAGCTCTTGGCGTATACACCAGTGTTAAATGATCTTCAGTAGATTTGTGACCAGGTTTTAGAACTGATGAGTAGATGTTATCTGTGATATCTACCAACGTATCATTATTCGAATCGATTGCTTTCTTTAAGAGAGAAAATGAAAATGGTACAGGTTCATCGGATCCTAGCAATTCATTAAGCAAAAGCTCCAATTGTTTCTCAGTGGCATTTCCTGGTACTCTGATATTACCGCCTACTAAGTCTCCAGTATCAGAAGCTTGGAAGTTTATAACTACATTTGGTAGGTCTTCAGGTACAAGTTCAACTTCACGTGGTTGTTGAGCGAGCTTTTTCTGTTTCTTAGAAGGAGGGGGGACAACAGTAGCCATTTTTGGCTGAAGTATGGATAAATGAGGGAGATGATTTATTCAGCTTGAAATATTCTCACACAAACTAGTCGAAGTATTTATTCGCCGAACTCTGCTACTCGAGATATCTTACATACATACGGCTGGAAATTTTTTCTTCAAAAGAATTAAGGGTTATATCTATTTCAAGTATTCATTTCCTCATCCGTAAAAGATAGCGGCAAGAAAAAAAAAATTCATGCACGTTACATGCACCATCTTATCAGATTTTTCAACAGATCATCATACCACATTACCTAGTTATCTGGCAAGCGGGTCCAGACTCAAAGTGTTTTTCCCTTATTTGTGTTTGACTTACGATTTCCTTACTCTTCTTTAACCTTACCTTCCCATAAGAGCATCACATCTCCCAGTGTTTATTTGTAACTTGAAAACTGCCGCCATTAACATATACACCCTACTACAAATATGGATGAACTCAGACAAGCTAATGGAGATTCCGGCTCCTTAGAATCCCTTCGTACCACCTTATTAAATGTCGATGGTAAGACCCCATTAGCTAATCGATTCCGCGCGTTATTTCATTTGAAATCTCTTGGATCTGAAGGTAATAATAAAGCTATAGATATTATTGCTGAAGGATTTAGCGATCCATCTGAACTTCTTAAGCATGAACTTGCTTATGTTCTCGGTCAAACAAAACAACGTCATGCGATTGAACCTTTAATCACAACTCTCAAAAATCGTGAACAACAAGCTATGGTTCGTCATGAAGCTGCCGAAGCACTTGGTGCTATTGGAGATGATTCTGTTCTTGATGTATTAGAAGATTATTATAAAAACGATCCCCTTGAAGTGATTCGCCAAACCTGCGAATTAGCTATTGAACGTATTAAGTGGGAGAATTCTCAATCTAAAACCACTGAAAATTTAGAAACAAGCTCCTTTTCATCTATTGACCCTGCTCCTCCACTCCCCAAGGATCAACAAGAAGTTTCCAAATTACGTACTCTTCTCAATAATCAAAAGGAACCTCTTTTCCATAGATACAGAGCCATGTTCCGATTACGTGATCTTGGTAGTTTAGAGGCCGTTGAAGCCCTTGCTTCTGGATTCGACGATCCTTCTGCCCTTTTCCGTCATGAAATTGCGTATGTTTTTGGCCAGTTATGTGACCCAGCCAGTGTTCCTGCCCTTATCAAAGTCCTAAGTAATAATAACGAAGAATCTATGGTTCGTCATGAAGCAGCTGAAGCTCTTGGATCCATTGCTACTGATGATGTCCTCCCTGTTCTTTCTAAATTTGCCAAAGATAACGAACTTGTTGTTCGTCAATCTGCCGAAGTAGCTCTTGATATGTACGAATTCGAAAATTCCGATCAAGTTGATTACACTGAAATCCCTGCTGCTAACTAATTAATTTATCTATTTCTCCCTCTAACCTCCCCATCCCCACCTGCCTCTGGCGGCCGGACTCTGCCCGGACCCATAGCTCCGCTCCGCGGAGGGGCTAATTGGAATCTTGTCAGAACCTTCTAATAATAAATGAATAAATAAAATATACACAGTACATCTCCTAGTTATTAGTACGGAATTTGTACGCACATTTAGGACATGTGTAGAACACAGTAGCACCTTCATCAGCACTACGCAACTGTAATGTATGATATTGCATCTCATCATGGCCACATTGAGGACATTTTTCTTTGATAGTGGCACCTTCATCTACGTCATCTTTCTTAAGAATAGTCTTGACAACAGACTTTTTGGATTTCAACGTTGATGGAAATGCATCCTCTGATGATCTCGTAACAACAGTTAAGTTCTCAAAATCTGACTCTGAGTTAGATTAACGCTGGATTATACCTATATCTGGCTGACACCAGACTGAAGCTATAATACATACCTTTAGATGGATAAGATTGACCACACTGACGACAGTCCAGGCTCTTACTTCGATCAACTACACTGTCAAGCAGATTTCCACAATCTACACAGAATATCAAACTTCCAACAACAGACATGGCGCAATGAAATGAAGGATAATAAATAAACAACGGATATTACACGAGGATCCAGCGTCAAAAGGATCTTCATATATTTTTCACTCTGATCGACAGTGAAGATTGGAATTTCCTAACCCAGGGGAAGTTCCAACGCTGGTGGATGAGGAGGACCCTGAATTGGAAAAAGAGGCTGCGGGTAAAGCCGTGTACGGCGGGAGGAAAAATCGCGAGCACTATATTATTTTCTTCTACGCGGTTCTCGGTGTGATGTTGATTCTCTTGATCTTAGTGACGAAGCTATACGTAGAAGTTACAAGCAATAAATAGAAAAATGGCACAACAGATGGCAATGCCAGATCTGTCCAATGCCATTGTGGCTCAGGATGAGATGGGACGTCCTTTTATTATTGTCAGAGAGTAAGTAGAAGTTGGGTAGTGACATGAGTTACCGACGACAGAATGACAACTAACAAGTTTTTTTAGCCAAGGAAAGAAGCAGAGGTAGGTGATAAGTGAATGAGTAAAGAGTACATCCTTCCACGGAGCGGAACAACCGGTCTGGGCGGAGCCCAGCCGCCGGAGGCAGAGAGTAGGGATGACTAACAATAGTGATGTAGAACTCATGGTATTGAAGCTACGAAATCACATATTTTAGCAGCTAAAACGGTTGGAAATATTGTGAGAACTTCTTTAGGTCCAAGAGGGTTGGATAAAATTTTGATTTCTCCTGATGGAGATATTACAGTCACCAATGATGGAGCTACTATTTTGGGTCAAATGCAATTAGATAATCAAATTGCCAAATTATTGGTAGAATTATCCAAAAGTCAAGATGATGAGATTGGTGACGGTACTACTGGTGTTGTCGTATTAGCAGCTTCATTGTTAGAACAAGCTTCAGAATTAATTGATAAGGGAATTCATCCAATTCGTATTGCTGATGGATTCGACGAGGCCTGTAAAATAGCAGTTGCTCATTTGGATACAATTGCTGATATTGTTCCTATTAGTAAAGAGGATAAATCGAATTTATTAAAGGCTGCTAGAACAAGTTTAGGTAGTAAAGTTGTTTCCAAAGCTCATGAGGTATTTGCTAATATTGCAGTTGATGCTGTATTATCAGTTGCTGATTTGGAAAGAAAAGATGTTGATTTCGAATTAATCAAAGTTGATGGTAAACAAGGGGGTTCATTAGCAGATACACATTTGGTTCGTGGAGTTATTCTTGATAAGGACATGTCACATCCACAAATGCCTCATGAAATTAAAGATGTCAAATTGGCAATTTTAACATGTGCATTTGAACCTCCTAAACCCAAAACAAAACATAAATTGGATATTTCATCAGTTGATGAATTCAAAAAATTACAAAGTTACGAACAAGATAAATTTAAAGAAATGATTCAATACGTTAAAGACTCAGGAGCTAATTTAGTCATTTGTCAATGGGGATTTGATGATGAAGCAAATCATCTTTTATTACAAAATGAATTACCAGCTGTTAGATGGGTTGGAGGACCAGAAATTGAATTAATTGCCATGGCCACTCAAGGAAGAATCGTTCCAAGATTTGAAGATTTAACTGCTTCAAAGTTGGGAACTGCTGGAATTATTCGTCAATTAGAATTTGGTACAACTAGAGATCGTATGTTAGTTATTGAAGAATGTGCTAATCCAAAGGCAGTTACTGTTCTTGTTAGAGGTAGTAATCAAATGATTATTGATGAAGCTAAAAGAGCCCTTCATGATGCACTTTGTGTTGTTCGTAATTTAATTACTGACAATCGAGTTGTATATGGAGGAGGAGCAGCCGAAATTGCCTGTTCAGTAGCAGTTGCTGAAAATGCTGATCATAGAACTGGTATTGATCAATATGCATTTAGAGCTTTTGCTACTGCTTTGGATACTATTCCGATGGCATTGGCAGAGAACTCTGGTATGTCTCCAATTGAGACCCTTGCAAGTGTTAAATCCCGTCAAATTAATGAAAAGAATGCTAGATTAGGAGTGGATTGTTTAGGAACTGGTACCAATGATATGAAGGAAAATTTTGTTATTGATCCATTGATTGGTAAAAGACAGCAATTATTGTTGGCGACACAATTAACTCGTATGATTCTTAAGATTAATGATGTCATTGTTAATGGTACTGATGAGTATTAGAGTTATATGAAATAAAAATAATTGATTGCTTCAGCGTTAGTTCCGGAGTCCGGGCGGTGTCCTGACCTGGATCAGTTTGCTGTGACTGTCAGTAGTGTCATTTCTGGTAGTAGTTGGTTACCAACAACACTGGATCTTTCCGAGATCAGTCAGGACGTGTCGTTGATGTTAGCGAAGCTAGTAGACGAGATGCGAATAATCATATATAAGGTATACATAACTTATTTAATAAGTATAGATATATATTAAGGCTCAATCGGAAGCCAGAAATTATTTATTTATTTAAGATCAAATTTGCTTAGAAATATAATAAATACTCACGCGGTTGTCTGCTTCTATTCACAAGTTCCCTCCCCTGATTATTTACGAGCTCGGCTATAGCGGATTCGGTAGCGAATATGGCCGTATGTCTATTTGTATATCATGCTACCCGTTACAAACGAATCTCCTGTCTAATGTAAATCAGTGACACCCCTGGATTCCTATAATAATGCTCGCATTTCGCGAAGAAATCTGGCTTAATAATACTACAACAATGAGCGTCCCCTAGAACGCGTACGATAATGCGCTGAAGTGGCTTGATCTCGTTCCCACTGAATATTACTCCGGGGACCACTACAGTTTAGAATTTCGGAAAATGTTCTTCGTGTTGCAAACACAGGGTTATCAAATATCCGAAGACCAGGCAATTGAATTGATTTTAAATGGACTCAACGAACCTGTAAGAGCTATCCTTAGAGAGAAACAGCCTACTACTTTACAGTAAGCTATAAGTATGGCAGCCCGTGCAGACTAATTATGAGGGGTCCGATAATTCGACTCACACTTTTGACTCCAGAAGAGCATGGACTCCGATTACTCCCGCTGCAAACAAACCATGGACTGTCCCACAGGCACCAGTTATGACCATAGTTTTCTTTCATATTCAATTCTGAAGATACTATATTAACACAGTGCAAAATAAAAACTATCGAAACAAACTTCGCAATGTTGCTCTGTTTGACTCTGTGAATAAAAGATTCGCTTCTCGAAAACGGAAGGAACTTTTAAACCACCCGTGATATTCTTCACTACATAAATCGTACAATTCGCGATCTTTGAGTTTCTACCACTTGTTGGTTACAAACCACTGTCTCGGCAGATAGAGAATCGTATTCTACGTGTTTCCTGAATTACGGTATGAATTGATTTCGGAACTATACAACGTTGGAAACTACATATGTCGCCCAAGAAAGTTTACTTTTTGAGCTGACTGAGAATGAGCATTCCATTCAATGCATTTCAAAGATCTCATGAATAGCGTGAAGTTATTACGATCTATCTCACCGCAAAGTCGCTTATAGACTATTCCAATCGATCTTGGTGATGCCAGGGATACTTCTTCTACCTGAAACCACGTGGTTCTGTACTTGAGGTAACCCTTTATCAGTTTCAAGAATTCAATCTCCGTATTGAGTACCAAAATAGATGCAGAATGATAATACATTTCGAGCTGACATATACGGTTCAGATTATTTGTTTCTTAAGCGAATGACAGAAGCAACATGACTGCAATATAAATAACAAAAACAATCCCAGTCTCGCCATTAATTTACATAATAAAAGAGGGACCAGTCCTATTTATATAAAACACCTAGAAAATAGAAAATTCATTATACTCTTTCAGGTTTAATACCGAAGACCCCCTGAGAGATTTCTCAAAGACATAGCGAAATGTTCATTAAAAGATTTTAATTTTTCGAGCGACACATGTCCTCACAATAAGTACTACTACAAAGTGAATGATCTAGACGGCAATCATACGACATAGGCGTGGCAAGATCTGGACGACAACCCATCCAAATAGCATCAACTATTTTGTTACTTGTCAAAAGAAATAAAATAATCACCCATGCTGAGCAATTTGTGTAGCATCATTATCTTTGGACTTGTTTTGAAGAGCATATGAAACCATGAACGTAAAGGCGTCAATAACGACCTAATTTAAATGTTTTATTGGACTCCGGTGTTTGTTTTTGTTTTTAATTTGTATTACGCGAAGTTGTAACAAAACTAATTTAGAGTCAAAAACAATACCCTGTTCTGCTATTGAATTATAAACAGCGACAGCAACCACTTTCTTTAACCATATAACTCTCCCATTCGCTTATAGTATCCAGAGCTGGTCTAACCGTTCATCAAATTCGACTCTGGTCTCTGATGCACTTCTTCTTATGCTGTTATTTTAGGGCAATTCTTAATCACATGTCCCTGTTGACGACAATAGAAGCATTTGTGCTCTTCTCTCAATTGAGCCTTAAGCTGAGGAGTAAGTTTGGTAAATGGGATTTGGCATCAACATTGATGGAGTCATGACGGAGTTGGCCGTTTTCCGTATTCCTATCGCAACAACAATTTCGTAAGCGAGTGCATAATGAATCGCTTCAGAAACTGATTTTGGGCAACGAAGTTCTACACGTGTCCAAGATATGGGACTTGTCAGCGTCTATGTAGTAGTAGTAAAATCAATTAACGTCTATGTCATACACAATTATAATAATACAATAGAATAATAAGATAATTTAGACCAGAAAAGAAAGAAAGACGAGTTCTGCATGTGTCCAAGATAAGGACTTGTCAGCGTTTAATAACTTTTTTATTCCGAATATCATGGCAAGGTTGGATTTCCACTTGGTCATAGGGAAACCATTTCTCTTGCGATAATTTGGGGAAAACCTAGGACGACCGCTCAGCGTCTATGTCTGGCACAATCTACATTTTAAAGTATTTACAAATAATTAAAGAATTAGTAAATTATATTCCAATTATATTCCAAATAATAAAATAAATAATAATGTAATTAATTTATGCAATTATCATAATATAATACAATAATAAAATAAAATTTAAACCTGAGGCCCACTTCATTCCTCTGACGAACAATTCCGTTGCATCTGGGCCACTTGTACGCCCAAAATCATGCATAATGTCAAAGTCAGAGATATCTGCCTCAATGGTGAACGCAATTGTTTATATTATGACAGTATTTAATAATTTTGCCAAGTTATTGAATAAAAAACAGAAACTCGGCCCCCGTCAAGTACGATACGAGTTCCAGAATTTCAATCAAAGTTCCACGTGGCCTAATTGGCAAGGCGTCTGACTACGAATCAGGAGATTGCAGGTTCAAGCCCTGTCGTGGAAGTTATTAGCAGGTTTAATTTCTGTATTTCTTTTTATCTCTTCGAAGAAGATAAGGAAAAGGTCTCGATACTAGCACTAGGTTCTTATGCTTATCTTGAATATTTGTTTTTTGATTTCTATT
Organism: Sugiyamaella novakii; assembly: GCA_030575175.1. Taxonomy (NCBI): domain Eukaryota; kingdom Fungi; phylum Ascomycota; class Dipodascomycetes; order Dipodascales; family Trichomonascaceae; genus Sugiyamaella; species Sugiyamaella novakii. The sequence continues at coordinate 27,060 of JAJMIH010000101.1, forward strand.
TTATTTATAATAAACGGTAGACGGCGGGGGAGGCAAGCACATAGTCGGTTGATCTAGCTCATTAAAACCACCCCTTAGTATAGGCTCACAAATAATGGCAGTAAGTCATGATTTTCTTATAGAGCCTGCCTAACTGTTTCTAATATGAACTGAGCAGCAACTATTTAGACATGAACGTAATACCTTACTATATATATTGCTATCGATAATATAAATATAGATGCCCAGTATGCCACTAACGTGTGACAATGTCAGGGTTAGGATGTTCCTGCATAGAAGTGCTCATAAGTGCAGAAGGACGACGAGGAACATTCTGACTCGATACAATTATCTTAACAATAGACTTACTGTGGTATGCGATACTTAATATCTGACAACGGTACCTCTCCTTGAATCATCACGGGCAGTTTATATGAGAAGGTGTCGGTCGAAATCAATCCTAAATATCATAAAGTAAAGACAGCAAATGATCAGGCATTAGTAAGAGGTTGTGTGAAATGAAGCCGTAACTCCAGGTAAAACAGGTAAAACTTTAGTTATGAAGCGAGGTTACTAACAGTAAACAATAAGTAATGGATATGAAGACTTGACGTAATATTAGTAGTAGATTTGTTGTAATGCTTCAAAAGAATAGAGTTATCGCGTTGTACGACAATGTTCGAGCGGAGCGACTACGGCTTCGGGCAGAGAGGGTAGGGGATGTCGGAAGTCTGCGGAATGAGATGTAACGGAAGTATTCGGAACGAAAAAGTGAACCACGAAAAGATAAACGATAATAAAGAAAGAAAAGAAGATGCAGGGACAGATGAATAGATGAAGAGTGATAAACTGACTTGCAGATTGTGGGGTGAGATGATGCAAATTAAAAGTTTAAATTGAAGAGAGAAGAGAGGGTTGGAAATATGGTAGATAGATTTGAGGTGGAAATATGGATATGCAATATTCTGATAGAATGAAATGAGATGCAATAAAAGGAGTGTAAAGTTAAATTTTATTCTCCCGTCCGGGTATTTTAAATGGAAATACTCCCAATAGAGGAGGAAATGAGAGACAGACAGACTGATTTGTAAGACAGAAGAAATTACGGGGACATACATACAGCGCGGGTTTGAACGGGTGGTGAAAACGGAAAAATAGATAAGCGCGGGTTTACTAGTTGAATATGGTGTGGGTTGGGTTTTTAATCTAGAGTGGTAGTTGTGAAAAGATAGAAGAAAGTTAAGTGGAATAAAGTTAGACGAGAATAATACGATAATTTTATGAACCATAGGAAGAGGGAGAAAGTGTTATCGGGAAGGGCGGAAAGATGAAAAGATTAGGGTATGTCGTGAACTTAAGACATGTCGTCTGGCTGGCGTCTGGTTGGCATCTGGCGTCGGTGCCTGGCGTCGGTGCCTGGTATTCTGCTTTACCATCGATTGCCGATTCTCACAGCATAGCCTTAAGCTTGAATGTCAAACCGACTTAGCGTAAGTTTAACCCCAATAACAAGCGGAAGAGCAAAACCCAACAACGGTCTGACTAACCACTATAATCAGCTGGTGTTAGTACGGGTCGGATTAAATCTAGCGGGCCAATTAACTACTTAGGATTAGGTAAAAACTAGCCTGAGAAATCTCGAGTATGCACTTACGAGATTTACGGAGGAGGATGGGAGAGGGGAATGCGCGGTTTAAATGCGCGCGCGGGTGGTCGGGTTAAAGGTATCGTATATCAACAATCAGAAATAATATAAATATATAGCTATATCCAGGTATTAGGTGGGGGTTTTTAATTTTATATTTTCTTGTACATTTACAAACAACAATTAATTAAAACATTTAATTTAAAAGTTATTAGAAAGCTGGTTTTCTATTGATTTTATTTGATTTTAAATTTGAAGTGAGTAGAATTTGATGATGGTTAGTGAGGAGAATGGAATTGGAAATAGATGAAAATGAATTAAGGGAATATTGAGAGAATAATTAGATAGGAGAGTGGGAGTAGAGTGATAGTGGGAGTAGAGTGATAGTTGGAGTAGAGTGATAGTGGGAGTAGAGTAATACAGTGATACAGTGATACAGTGGATAAAGTGAATGATAAGGAAATTGCAATGAGAGGGAGTGAAAGTGTCTGTGAGAGTGAGATAACAGCACATTCAAAAAACAACTTCAGTAACACTGAAACGAGTGAGACGACTTGAATTCAGTACAACTGAGACATGGTATTATGTGTTGTGTGTGTGTGTACTCCTACTGATTATCGTTACCACAGTTTGTTGACTGATAGTCATTTTATCACTTCATCACGTTTGTCACGTTTTATGCTGAATTGTTGAGTTGCTGCATGTTACGTGGTATTTGTTGCTGTGTCTACAATACCGCATTCTTCTATCATGCCACCATACCCGAACTTAACATACTTATCGTTCAGGTAAGGGTTTGAATACCCAACCCTCTTACTCCCTCGCCATTCCTTACCCATGTGAAAAGCCGAACCGAATTATTCCACCTCTCTGTCGGTTAGATTTGTCGGCTCTTAACTCAATACAAGCATTAGCGGTTGCAAATGAGAAATATTATCCGGGGTAATTAACTTTGGAGGGGTAATGCAGGATCTATTTAAATGAGTTAAGAGCCATTTAATTTTTAAATTTTTATTTTTCCGTTCCAACCTCCTCCTCTCTTGACTTTTAGCACAATCCAATAGATTTTTCCTCTTACTAACATTTTCTAGCTTAAACAAACTCTCTCACACACACACACACAAAATGGTTAAAGCTGTAGTTGCTGGCGCTTCCGGTGGTATCGGACAACCTCTCTCCCTCCTCCTTAAATTATCTCCTTATGTTGATGAATTAGCTCTCTATGATGTTGTAAACTCTCCTGGTGTTGCTGCTGATCTTTCTCATATCTCAACTGCTGGATCTGTTAAAGGTTATCTTCCTAAAGATGATGGCCTTAAACATGCTCTTACTGGTGCTGATATTATTGTCATCCCCGCTGGTATTCCTCGTAAACCAGGTATGACTAGAGATGATCTTTTCAAAATTAATGCTGGTATTGTTCGTGATATCATTGAAGGAGTTGCTAAATATTCCCCAACTGCTTTTATTCTCATCATTTCAAACCCTGTTAACTCCACCGTACCTATTGCTGCTGAAGTTTTAAAGAAACATAATGTTTTTAACCCAAGCAAATTACTAGGTGTCACTACTCTTGACTCGGTTCGTGCTCAAACTTTCACTGCTGAAGTTGTTTCTGATAATGTTGATCCTAGTAAAGTGAATATTCCAGTTATTGGTGGTCACTCTGGTGATACTATTGTTCCACTTCTTTCCAACGCTACTCCTGCTGTTAAGATCGATCAAGCTGATGCTGAGAAGTTAATTAAACGTATTCAATTCGGAGGTGATGAAGTTGTCCAAGCCAAGGATGGTGCTGGTTCTGCTACCTTGTCTATGGCTTATGCTGGATTCAGATTTGCTGAGGCTGTTTTAAAGGGTGCCAAGGGTGAAGCTAATATTGTTGAACCTGCTTTTATCTATCTTGATGGAAAATCTATTTCTGGTGCTGATAAAGTCAAGGAGGCTGTTGGTGTTGATTTCTTTGCTGTTCCTGTTCAATTCGGACCTTCTGGTGCTTCCAAGGTCGTTGATGTTATTAGCGGTATCTCTGACCATGAAAAACAATTACTTTCTGTTGCCATTGAAGGTTTGAGTGGTAATATTAAGAAAGGTGTTGAATTCATTGTCAATGGTGCTTCAAAGTAAGTAGTCATTACACAGCTTTAAATCATCAGTAAATTATCACCAAATTCAATATCCTACTCCTCCTTCACTTCTATCTAGTTTCTACTTGGTTATGTTCATATTTATTTCATACTGGTTGGTTTCACGATTTCATTTCAAAACAACAAAACTAACTTTTGCAGATTATAATTCAAGTTGCTGTTTTTATGATATGATTCTTGTGTGATAGATTTTCTGTAGTAATAATATGTGAATATGATTAAATTTTTCTAGCAGTTGCCTGGCTGGGGCTTGGATCTGAGCTCTTTCGTTAAGCAAAGTAAAGAATATATAACGCAGTCAAATTAAAGATCGTCTTAACTAGACAAGATTGCTTTGTTAAATATTCGGAGTAATAATCTGGTAATGCTTGATTTATGATAGTAAAGTCCTGCGACGAGTTCTCAACCAAATCAAAAAAAATTAGTATTCCACTATAGAATACGGAATAAGCTTAGTTAGACAGATGCTTTTCTGAAGTGCTATAATCGTAAAGATTAACTTCATCTGGATGGTGACTCAATGACTGCTTACCATCTAGGTTTCAAGGCCAATGAAGTTGCCCATGCTTCCATGCTACGCATGTGGTAGACCTTATGCTATAGACAATGGGAGATAATCAATGAAGAAGATCCAAACGGGACGACGCTAACCGAAGTTTAGATAAAGCGATTACATATGTTGGTAATGGCGCTATGTGTTATTAAGAATGATAATACAGACATTCTGCCCGTTGTGTTTTGACTCTTATGAGAATCATTCAATGACTGACAGTTGTCTTGAAATGCTGAAAATTGTAATTCAAGCGTTTCGTGTTAATTAGCCATGTTCATATAATATAATACCCTGGAAAACTGTTTTTCTACTTATCTACCCTAAGAAACCTTTGTTAATAATATATCTATTCGAGCTAGTCCAATGTATCATACAGCTCTATCCTCAGAAAATTTATCCGGCCAAAGATGAGCCCACCCACAGCACGAGCATATCCCGGAGAAACTCCACGTGATTTCTCCGGAAAAATTCATATCTCTGTTAGTAAATTTTTCCGGGGTCCTAAACTAATCGCAATCTAGTACAGTTGTTCGTCATTCATTGAGAAATAATATTCCGAAAAACCTAATCACATGGGCTAGTAACCCAATCTGAAACAATCTGCAAAGGACCTACATACATCCCCGGAACAATTTTGCATGTAACAATGCACGCTTTTCGTGGTTACATCTCACACTAAAGTCTTTTTCTCGTGGGACATCATTCAATGTTAGTAATGTGGTAGAACCGTCATAATATACCCAAAAGAAAGTTTAATTAATAATCTTCTATATGATCCTTGTCAAATAAATTCCCAGAAAAAATTCTATCTTCAATGACCAATGTTCCTCTCTAAAGAAGAGAAAACAAGTCCCTTTCTTTGGTTACATTATGCACGTAGCATATTGTTACGTGTTACTTTGAAATGAGCTGTCGGCCCGCGTTGGCTGAATGTGGCGGAAACAATGGAATGCATGAAAAAAAATTGCCTGACATTACGCCACACCAATGAGGTATATCTTGCATATCGTTAAATTGGGACAATGCTTATTCCTAATTAGGTCGAGGCACGGGCTTGCCGCCGGCAATCAATGACGTATTAGTCCACCAAAAACTGGACAATGCAATCCCCGGAAAAATTGTTTCCACAAATGCACAGATCTTGTCAACTAATAATAGTGCTTCTAATGTTTTCAAAACTATATAAGAAGTCATATTCCATCTTTATATTTCTAGTTTATCATAATCAATAACATTCACATTAAACATTTACATTAACATTTACATTAACATTTACATTAACATTATACAATGAGCGGTACTACAACCCCTTCATTAGACGAACAATCATTGTCGTCAGACAAATTCCAAGAAAATGACGATCACTCTTCCTTAGAAGAAGAAATCAAAGCTCAGTCAAAGGCAAGTTACCTTTTGGTATCAGTACTTTGCTTGTTTGCTGCTATGGGTGGTTTCATTTTCGGCTTCGACACTGGTACTATCTCCGGATACGTAAATATGCCAGTATTTCTTGAACGCTTAGGTAGCGTTGATTCTGATGGAACTTTTTACCTTTCTAAAGTTAGATCTGGTTTGCTTATTGGTATCTTTTCTATCGGTGCTTGTATTGGTGGTATTTTCCTTTCTCGTCTTGGTGATATGTATGGAAGAAAAATCGGAATCACTGTCGGTACTGTTGTTTATATCGTTGGCAGTCTTATTCAAGTCACTACTGTTAACGCTTGGTACCAATTCTTGATCGGTCGATTGATCGGTGGTCTTGGTGTTGGAGCAATTGCAGTTCTGGTTCCTATGTTTCAATCAGAAGTTGCTCCTCAAGAAATCCGTGGTACTTTAGTATCTTCTTATCAATTAATGATTACTCTTGGTATTTTCATCGGTTACATCGTCTGTGATGGTACTCATGCTAGAAATGATATGACCTCGTATAAGATTCCTCTTTCATTAGGATTCGTTTGGGCTGTCATTCTCATTGTAGGTCTTTTATTCTTACCTGAATCTCCTAGATATCTCATTTCTAAGGATAGAAATGAAGAAGCCCAAAAGGTCATGTGCTGGATTAACAGACGTGAGCCTAATGATGCTTTGATCCGCGCTACATTATCCAACGTTATTGCTACTGTTGAAAGTGAAAGACAAGCTGGTAAAGCTAAATGGTCTGAGGTTATCACTGGTAAACCACGTGTTGGCTATAGATTGATGGTAGGCGTCGTCGTTCTTGCATTACAACAATTAGTTGGTGCTAATTATTTCTTCTATTATGGTACTACTATTTTCAAGGGTATTGGTATGAACAATTCTTTCCAAGCATCCATCATTTTTGGTGCTGTTAATTTTGCATCTACTTTCTTTGGTCTTTATTTTGTTGAGAGATTTGGTAGACGTAATGTTTTATTATACGGAGCTGGTGGTATGTTTGTTTTCTTTATCATCTACGCTTCCATGGGCGCTAAAGCACTTTATCCTAATGGAAGCCAAAATGACGCTGATGTTGCAGTTGGTAAAGCTATGATTTTCGTCACTTGTGGTTATATTTTCTGTTTTGCTACTACTTGGGCTCCTTGTGCCTTTGTTCTTGTCAGTGAATTATTCCCCATTAGAACCAGATCCAAAGGTATGTCACTCGGACTTGGAGCTAACTGGCTTGCCAATTTCTTACTTTCATTCTTCACTCCATTTATTACTGGTGCCATTCATTTCTATTACGGATATGTTTTCGCTGGTTGCAATTTATTTGCCATCTTCTTTGTCTACTTTTTCGTTCATGAAACTAAAGGATTAAGTTTGGAGCAAATTGATCAATTATTTATTTCTGGTGTTAAACCTTGGAATTCCCATGGATGGGTACCTCCTGTTGTTGACAACAGCCAAAAAGTAAAAGAAACTCAAACTCATGACGAACAAATTGTCTAAAGCATCAAAATCTCAATCATAGAATTGCATATTAGAGTCGCATAAAAAGCATATATAGCATCTTATAGATAATTATAGATATTATTAAAAATTTTATTACAAAGCTTATTAAGATGTAAGTTGAACTACTTCTCGCTTAGACGGAGTTAAGAAATAATCTCAAACTTGGGTATGATATTAGGCTGCCGCGGCGTTAAGGGTAGTGTTAGGGTTAGCTCCACGGATGTTGCCGCGGCCCAAATGGAGAAATTACCTAATTAGGTAAAGTTTATCCGCGATCTCCGCGCTCCTCCGTCTCAGGGGTTAACAAACTCTGGTCAACAAATTTAATATAAATTGAAGGGATAAACTGCTTCATTTATTCAATCCATCATCAATCAGATAAATTCAATTATATCCCGTTAATAATAATCAATAACTGACAATGACTGTTACTGCTAATACTCCCACTTTATTTACTCCTCTTAAGGTCGGTAATATGACTCTCCAGCATAGAGTCGCTATGGCTCCTTTGACTAGATTTAGAACTCCTAATCATATCCCTCCAGAGGTTTTTGCCAAGTATTATGAACAAAGAGCTGCTAGAGCTGGTACTTTGATTGTCACTGAAGCTACTCTTATCGCTGCCAAAGCTGGTGGATATGATGGTGTTCCAGGTATTTGGTCTCAGGAACAAATTGATGGTTGGAAGAATGTTATTTCGAAAATCCATGCAAAGGGTTCATTTGCTTATGTTCAATTATGGGCTCTT
>JAJMIH010000102.1:0-34155 GCA_030575175.1 Sugiyamaella novakii
GATGAGAGAGAAGAGAGTCAAAAGAAGAGTAACGAAAAGTCATTGTTTGAAAAGGAAAGAGAAGCAGCAGCACAAATTAGGAATTATTACAAATCAAATTCCAACCACTGCGATTTCACAGTTTTATTAGTGATATCTTGGAATACGTGCACTCCGGTCTACTAGCAAGCATTCATCAAGACGTTAAATATACTACTAATTCGGGGTTTCTTATTGGCGACCGTCTAGATGAAGAAGAACCTACTCAGCAAAAAGCAAATATCAATCGTGGAGTTCAACAGAATATTCGAGCACCCATTGATGAAGAAATTGAAACTGAGAGAGTATTAGAGGAATTTGAAGGGAAAACCAAAATATTATTAAAGCAACAGGAAGAACGAATTGAAAAAGGGCGATCTTCTCGACCTCAGTAACTAAGTATGGAATTGAATTTGCGATTAAAAGAACTTGAAGTGCTCCGTGAATTAGTATTATGGGAAGCGGAAAAACGAATAAAAGACGAACCATATTCTCATTTACCGTTGGGCGAACGTATGCTGCTCTTTATATTAAAAGAAATTGAGATGGAAGAGCGGCTTGGAAAGTATCCATCTTCTCCATCTTCTCAACAATCAGTCGATAAATGGAATAGTTCGAACAGCCCGAACCACAGAAAGAGGGACAACTGCAAGAACTGAGGAAACTCCAGGGAGTGCTGCAATTGCCTTCATATCACGGTCAGCAAGTGCCTGGGATATTTTTTACTTTTCGTCGCTGTTTCTATTTGGACTTGAGATCTAGCCGAGATCAGCCAATAACATGTTAGGGTTGACATTCATGGCTTTACATATTAATATCTTACTGGAGTATTATTCTTTCTTACTTACCTTGTATTCACTTCAGTTAACTTTTACTATACTTTACTTACATTTACTTTTATTATGAAGGACTATCTCAATGTTATCAGCCCAAATAGCACGGCAAACGAACATGTTAGGAAAACATCTTAACAATTTGGAGTGCTATCACACGGATTGGCGAGCTTGCTGCAGATCTCCTCCACTTCACTGGCGAAGATCTGACATCGTGGCCTCCTAGGCAGGACACTCCTGGAGGTGATGGATAACAGACAGCGGGCCATCGCCGCAGGGGCAGGGTGTCTCAGGGTGAGTTCCCTCTTAAGTAACACACTTCAAGTCTAGGATGGCCAGAGTGGAATTGAACTAGTTTATTTAGGACTCGGCACGAGCTGTGCCGCAAATGTTTGCTCAAAGGTAACTGGCCCACTTTTGTGGTGATGGCGGGGGAAGGTTCGAGTTGACGGAAAAAACCGCCAGCGGGGTTAGAGTCATAATGTTGTTGCCACTTGGGTTTCATGTCCTTAATGTAGAAATCTTTAATGATTTTACAGGAGCGGCAGGGGTCACTGCTGTGTGTTTGGGGTAGGGGACTGCCACGGGGTTTGTATGGTTCTTCTTTCCACAAGCCCGTTTCTGGGGGAGTGATAGGTGCTATATATGTTACTTCAATAAGAATATGAAGGGCCTTTCTACCCTCTCGACCGTTTTTCAGAGTCGCTAGGGGCCTCTTTAAACATCAGACGCGGTTGGTGGGTTGTCCCCGGCGGTTTCCCTGCCTTACTCCTGGTTTTGCTCAGGCTGTCACACACAGTGCATCTTCCCTCTCACCTAAGCACGCTAAGAAATAGACTGGCCCCATTACTTAGTTTAGAAGTTGATTCTCACTTTATTTATATGTTTCGTATCTAATAGTTATCTACAATATATTTTTTTTACTATATATCTTTGTTATATAATAGTGATGAAACTGGTATAGTTTAGGGCTAATAATAGAAAATTCCACAGTCTACTGATTACAATTGTTGTTTTACGGACTATTGGTTATTTATTGTCTAAAGATTACTGACCGTTGTCAGGTATCGCTATATAGAGTTCGTCAGTGCACGGTTTTATTCCCTACTGATTAACTGAGCTGTTAGCTTGAAATCTATTTTATTTCTACAACGTATGGCCCCGGCGGTTGGGCTCCGCCCAGACCCCTAACTCTTCTGCGCGGAGGGTTTGCAGAAGTTTAAAGATCCTAGTGTGTATTGCAAAGCTCTCCACGAAAATGCAGAGACTGGGTCTGTTGGTTCTAAGTCACCTTAAAAGCAGAAAGCGCAATGGGATAAAATCTTCCATTTACTATTCTTTATATATTTTTTGATAGAATACCGTCTTTAAGTCTCCAAATCCTAGGCAACTTAACTCGAGATACCGCGAACCTATTAGCTAGAGCTCTAAGTCCACAATTAAATCCCTGACCTCTCGTTTACATAATAACGGATCTGAGCTTTTACATTCGTTATTTATGGAAGGGAATAGCCGAGATACTGTAGAAAGAGCATAGATATGTAATGAAAATAGCGCAGCAGTGCCAGAGTTGTTGTGGAATCTGGGTTTGCATTATGCGATCTCTGCTCGGCGACATACTGTATTCTTTTACACATTACTCCACAAATTTGACATAGACACCTCCGAGTACATTTGACGAGAGGTTAGTCCGTTGTAAGAACTCCTGATCGAGGACTTCTTTTGTACTAGTGACATCTCGAAAAGTTTGAAGAAGCCGAACCATGACATAGGAAGCCTCAGAAAGAGCAAACTGTTGTCCAAGGCAGATTCTGGGACCCCCATTGAAAGGAAGATAATCCCAAGAATGGAAAGAGTTTTCGTACCATCTCTCAGGTCGGAACTCTTCAGCATCATCCCCCCAGAATTGTTTGAGACGATGGATTAGGAAAACTGGATAGAATACAAATGTGCCTTTTGGTACAAAAACGGGCCGATCTTCTAGCTCACCACCTCCACGAGGAATTGTGGTGTCTTTAATTGCAAACCGTCCATTCATAGGTACGATAGGACATAGCCGAAGAGTTTCATTAAGAACATACTGTAGATATGAACATCGTTTCAATGATTCATAAGTAATGTTTTCTGGATCAGTTCCAAATGTTTCAAGAATTATTTCTCTCAATTTATTCCATACGTTCTTATTCCGTACGAAAAGATAGATAGCAAATGACATCAGCCCTGCTGTGGTACTTCTTCCAGCTAGTAAAACGTTCAAAGCTTGAGAACGTAATTCAATAGGATCCTGCGTTTCCAAAGACAATTCTTCAAGGAAACTCTTTTCTTCATCGGAATAATTGTTGGCTTTTTCTTTGGCCAGAGTATCATGAATAACATCGTCTACAAACTGATGAAAAGTCTTAACACAGTTTTGAAACTCTTTACCATTGAAAAGGAAATATAATCTTCCTGCTCGCACACGATTGACTAATGTTCTTCCACAGATATCTAATGCATTGAGTATTTCAGATGATTTGATACTTGATCGGGATGTTCTTAACATCTTATCTCTTGGGGATAATGTTTCAAGACTTTGACCAAATAGAAACTTACTAGAAGTATCCATTGTGAGCTTGAGGAGCAGATTTTGGACGTCTAAAAGCCCATCATCTTGGTATCTGTTGACGATAGTTTTGTCTGAAATCTTATCCGGTCCTTCTTTTAAAATGTTCAGAAATGTTGAAACATGTTCTTCGATCATCTGAAGACGGGAGATCTTTTCACGTGAGAATTGCGGTCTCAAAATAGCTCGAGAATGTTTCCAATAAGCACCATTAGAGGTGAAAATACCATTACCAAGGAATGGACTAAGTTGATTGTAGCGATAGCCAGTTGAGAATGATTTAAAATCGGTAGCTAGAATTGATTTAACATTCTCTGGATCGCGAGTGATAATAGCAATTGAAAACATACTCTGACTTCGAACAGTAAGTTGAGAAGTGGATTCAATTACTTTTCGAAGATGATCAAGGACCCTGTTTTTCTTGCTTGCTTTAAATATAGAGCTGAATGCTTTCACTCCAAATGGACGGTTTAATAATGTCCTTGGCATTCCACAATCATGCTGCTTAGCAGCTCTAGCGTAGGTATATTCTCGAATTGTTTCATATATGAATCCACCAACAATAGTACAGATAAATATAATGATTACAGTAGTCAATAATCGTATGATAATGGGTGGTTCATTATCATTTAGAAAGGATGTTAAATAAGTCAGCATTTTTCGTTTATCGCGTTATGCGAAGTCGGAGTGTCTTGATGATGTCAATTCTCAATTGGCTCTTAACTGAGTTGTTCAATTGACTCCAAGCTTTTCAACTAACAGCAATTGAACGGAAGATCGTATTTATATAAACCTCTAAGCCATTTCGTTAATGCAATGCACTCCTCAATTCCTGGCTCCGTTAAGAGATCTTCAGAAATATGCACTGCGACGTACGATCCCCTGCAGAAAATCGTACGGCTTAACATTCTACCCCATATTTTGGCCTCGGCGGTGCGAAATATCTTTCTTCATGTGATACGGGGTATTGACTATAGCGAAAAAAAAGTTCCAAATGAAGAGTACTGTTCAATATCGAGTGTTCCGTGTCGGACTTAATCCACACCCCACGCCCTCAGATCAAACTTCATACTCGTTTCACATTCATTCAATTAATTATATAAAGGATAATACAAACTAAAATGTAAACGAAAACCCTCAAGGAATAAATACTCTACTAAAAGATTCAACTTCTCGTCTACAACAAACACATCCTTTGAAATGTTTAAAAGCTAATGCTACTCGACATTCTTCACATAATGCAAAACATCGACATGGCCATAAAACGACCTGTCTTGGGGAACTTTGGCAAACAACACAAACTGTACTTCGTAGTGCTGCATTATCATTTTCATCGCCTTCTTCTTTAGGTTTACGACGGTTCTTAAGAACTTGTAGAAGAACCTGAAGATCATTATGTTGATTTGAATCATGATATTTTGATCGAGTAAGGGGCCCTGAAATGGAGGTGGAGAGATGTCTTGATAAAATCTCAACTTCTTCTGCTTCTTCAGAAGTTTTTGGAGCAAGTAGTGATAGAAAGTAGTCTGGTGTTGAGACAACTAAATCATAAAATTCAGTAATCGATGATTTTTTAGGAGGTAGTGGTCTAGTTGTGCCTTCATTGGCACTTTCAACTTCTTGAAATTGAACAGGAACTCTCAATTGTGCTGCATTGGAAATATATTCCGACCTATTGTTGATATCCTCATCATCCGATGAATAATCACTTTCAAATTCATATCCTACTTCTTCATTTTCGGATTCTTGATCAGGATCATAATCTTTTGAATCGTCAATATCTGGTAATGTTTCACCATTCAGAAGAGTTAAATAACCGTTTTCATACTCATCGTTCAAATCTGCATAGATGAAGTTATTTCTAACTGCCATCAATGTTACTTCAAATTCTTCAGCGCGGTCCTTAGCTGATTCTTGTCTTGAAGACGCGGGCATTATTTTACTTATTATAATGCTGATTAACTTCCAAATCATATAAATGGTGATTGTAAACAATGCTTGAACCATTCTAAAAGCCGATATCACCCTAGACATTGTTTTGAAAAGAGAAGTATTGGTTTTAAATTCTTTTGGTCTTGGATCAATTTTTGATGATTTTAATTTTTTAGCACGAATATAACCGTTTTCATTGGGTGGTCCTACAACTTCAATATCATATGGATTTTTACCTGCTCCATTCGAATTAGCAGAAGACGAATTATTAGCAAAGCTGCTGTCATCGACATATTCGATCCATGTAGCTAATGGTGCACATAATGACCGTGCTTCTGTTAAATAAGTAGCTTTTGTAGCTGATGTTAATGCAATAACTCCTAGTTTCATAAGGCAACTATAGAAATCTTCAGTCATTTCAATATGAATAGATTGAAGAGAAGTTTGCATATTTGAAGGGCCACCTGTGAATAAACATGCTAAACCATAGATAACGCCGCAAATTAATACTACAATTGATACTGCCAATTGTGGAACATACCCTATAACACAAACTGATGGGAAGTATAATAATCTCCCATTAAAAACAGCATATGCGAAATAAGACAAGAAGCTGACTCCAAATATTGATGACGGAATCAGTCTATATTTATAAGAATTAAGCATACCTTGTACATGAAATGCTAGTTGACTGAAGGAGGAGATAATTGATACTATAAGAATTTCGGTGGACAATTGTTGTGAGGATTGTACCTCCTGAAACGCTACAGAGTATTCAAATAACGTCATTCCTGTTTCAGAGTATGGGATTCGTCCTTGGATAACACTGGTGAATGTTTCAATGAAATGTCCGATACAAATTGAACGATATAAATCCCATAGAATTTCTGGTCCTGGACAAACTAACCAGGTGATCTGAGGGTCCACTGAGGTACCAGTAGAATTTTGAAAATTGGATACTACAGTTGGCACAGCAGCTCCAGGGACAGAGGACCACCAAGAGAAATCAATATCTCTAATCCATCTCCAAGGGGAAAATGCATATAGTAAAGAAAAAGTAAGAGATCCAGGCAAATCATAACCAGGATTACTGCCTGCTGGTCCATCTCCACCATTTCCAATTCGTCCTCCGTTTAACAAGTTTCTACAGATTCCACTAATCAGCCCATTATCTTCTAGACTTCTAGCAAGAACCCAATTACCAAATTGCTTATCAGAACAAGCTAAAGCTCTTATGAGTGGAATGGTTTGAGCGGCCAATGTATAAATAGCAATGGATCTTAGAATCACCCTATAAATCAAGGGCAAAGGAACAGGTCTTCTAGTAGTAGCAAATACAACGGTACGATTTAATATAATAGCCATTCCCATACAAAGCAGAGCAAATGGAGACACTAAATATGAAATAATTGAGGCAATGTGTCTATCAGGAGCACCAGAATCAGCTAATTTTTTGGCTACTTTGAAGCCAACAGATTTAGCGATTCGTTTTAGAATGAAGTCGGAGGTTGGAGTAGGGATAGAAATAGACGAAGTAAGGGATGGAGGGATCATAACGGTACCTGATCTGACTACACTAGCAGTAGTAGCGACGGGTGTTTGTGTGACAGCTGTTGCTGTCATTATCGAATTACTACCAGCTTTGGTACTGATTTCAGCAATCCCCATTACCGCATCCAAAGTTTCACTTGCGACATGCGAAAGCGCCTCATTGACACTTGAAGAAGCGGGTTCTTCTTGCCGAAACAGATATTCTGTGGCTAAGAAGTTGACGGCTTCCATGGCGTCCATAGGTAACAAGCAGGTGTAGTTAGAACGGTGGAACTGAGAAGAGCTAGAGTTGTAATCTGTAAGTATCTCGTTATCGGTTATCGCGGGGTTAGATATAGTGAGAGCGAGATTCCCAACCCTAGTGAGGCTTTTCAGCGGCGGTAGTTGGCAGCAGATTACTCCTGATTTACGGTAGAAATATGGCGAAAGAAAGGAGGAGAAATGTTCTTATCTTTAGATTCGTTCTAAATCAATTGGTATTATACCAGCTTCAATAATACCTCCGCGGAGCAGAACAACGAGTCTGGGCGGAGCCCAGTCGCCGGAGGCAAGAAAGTGATGGACACATACCAGTCGAATATGTTGTGTTGTGTTATGTGTCGAAATGACGGGTCGGAAAATGAGTAAACAAATAAAAATATGTTAAATTCCTGAATGATGGGCATTCCTTACATTTTTTGATTTACTTCCATCAAAATCGTCTAAGAACACATGTCAAAAGAAGGCTCCAGCTCAAATTCATTTTCCCTTTCAGATATAGTTATTGCTGAAACTAGTAAAGTACCTCATGAAAGAGTAATAGAAGAATTACGTAATGCCTGGAATCAAAGAGATCAGGCAGTTGCTGAACGGGATAGGCTCATCAACCAACATGATACCCTCCATAGAGCATGTTCGGTTATAACCACTACTTGTGAACTTCTTCATGCCGACAATGACAGATTGCGAACTCGAATTCTCAGTCGCGGATTGACTGATATAATTCAAGATACTTGGAATACTGGTGTTGATGGTAAAGCACTTATAATTACAATCTTCAGTATTTTTGTTCTATATATCCCTGGCTTGTGTGTTAGCATTGCTGATCTTGTTATTTCTATTATAGCTCTAGGTTAATGTGACTCTTTTTAAAGCACTATCTCGTCATACCTCTCTGTTTGCTAGACTCCGGACTCCGGGGAGTTCTCATGAGAGGTTAGTATAATATGCATGTCTCTGTAGTTACCAAACCCCCTGATCGACTAATAAATTACCAGGCATCGGGTAAGGAGCGTCACAGCCGTATAGTAATCACGTGATGAAGAAAAATGCAGGTTACCAACCTTGAAAAAAAAGATATAGCGGAGATTAGAGAGAATAAAAACTCCGTTTATGAAGTTCACGAGTCGATTGGTAATCATTGAAGCAATCGAAGAGGGAGAAATTTAGACGAATATGGGACCGAAAAAGAGAAAGACATCCACCAGTGGAGATCATGCTGAACATACTCGGTCAGAAGCGACAAGCACCGATACACAAGTAAGTTGATGAACCCAGCTCCTCCGCGCAGCGGAGCAGCGGGTCCGGGCAGAGCCCGGCCGCCTGAGGCAAGAAGAGAGGTTCTAACTAAGTATTAGGATGCTATGAGTGAGCTGCTAAAACCAATGTATAAAGGAAAGGCATTGACAGATTCGATTAATACTGTCGAAGATAAATGGAACTTACTACCGGCATTTCTGAAAGTCAAAGGATTGGTTAAACAACATTTGGATTCTTTTAATTACTTTATTGAAACAGATTTGAAAAAGATTGTTAAGGCTAATGAAAAGATTCTGAGTGATGTTGATCCAGAATTTTATTTGAAATATTTGGATATCAAAGTTGGAACTCCTCAAAGAAAAGATGTTAATAGTTTTAGTAATGATATTACTCCACATGAGTGTAGATTGAGAGATTTAACATATGCTGCTCCGATATTTGTTGATGTGGAATATACAAGGGGTAAAAAGATTGTTGTTCATAGGAATTTGGAGATTGGTAGAATGCCAATTATGTTAAGAAGTTCAAAGTGTGTATTGACAAATAAAAATGAAGAGGAGATGGCGAGATTGGATGAATGTCCTTTGGATCCGGGTGGATATTTTATTGTGAATGGAACTGAAAAGGTTATATTGGTTCAGGAACAGTTGAGTAAGAACAGAATTATTGTTGAGGCAGATGAGAAGAAGGGCATTGTTCAGGCGAGTGTTACTAGTTCTACTCATGAAAGGAAGTCAAAGACGTACGTTTTGACAAAAAATGGCAAAATTTATTTAAAGCATAATTCAGTTAGTGAGGAAATCCCAATTGTATTGGTTTTGAAAGCTGCTGGTATTGTTACCGATCATGAAATTATGGAATTAGTTGCAGGACCAGATGCCATTTATCAGGAGTTATTTGCAATTAATTTTGAAGAATGTTCAAAATTAGGTGTGCATACTCAACATCAAGCGTTGGAATATTTAGGATCAAAAGTGAAGACCGTCAGAAGAATGAATGCTCCAAAATTAACTTCGTTACAGGAAGGTATGGAAGCACTTGCTACAACAATTATTGCTCATATTTCGGTTCATGATTTAGATTTTAGAGAAAAAGCTTTATATATGGCTATTATGACTCGACGAGTGTTGATGGCTATTTCAAATCCAAAAATGGTGGATGATAGAGATTATGTGGGTAATAAACGATTAGAATTGGCAGGTCAATTAATGTCATTGCTGTTTGAAGATTTATTTAAAAAGTTCAATAGCGATTTTAAAGCCAATATCGATAAGGTTCTTAAGAAGCCAAATCGTACCAATGAGTTTGATGCGTTGTTGAATATAACTATTCATAGTAGTAATATTACAATGGGTATGAATAGAGCTATTTCAACTGGTAATTGGTCTTTGAAAAGATTCAAAATGGAAAGAGCAGGTGTTACTCATGTCCTTAGTAGACTTAGTTATATTTCCGCGCTTGGTATGATGACTCGTATTTCATCACAATTTGAAAAATCAAGAAAAGTTTCAGGACCTCGTGCTTTACAACCTTCACAATTCGGTATGTTGTGTACATCTGATACACCTGAAGGTGAAGCATGTGGTTTAGTGAAGAATTTAGCATTAATGACCCATATTACAACAGATGTGGAGGAAGATCCAATTAGAAGATGTTGTATGGTGTTAGGTGTAGAAGACATTTCAATTATTGGTGGACATGAATTACATTCTCCTGGTACTTATGGAGTATATCTTAATGGTACTCCAGTAGGAATCACTCGATTTCCTTCAAAATTCGTTAAATCTTTTAGACAATTGAGGAGAACGGGTAAAGTATCTGAATTTATTAGTGTTTACTGTAATCATCATCATAATGCAGTTCATATTGCAACTGATGGTGGTAGAATTTGTCGTCCATTAATAATTGTAACTAATGGTCAACCATTAGTCAAAGCAGATCATTTAAAAAGATTATTAAGTGGAGAAATGGTTTTTGATGATTTTCTTAAAGAAGGCTTAGTTGAATATTTGGATTGTAATGAAGAAAACGATAGTTATATCGCGTTGTATGAAAAAGATATAAGTTCTGAAACAACTCATCTTGAAATTGAAGTATTTACAGTTCTTGGAGCAGTTGCAGGTCTTATTCCATATCCTCATCACAATCAATCACCTCGTAATACCTACCAATGTGCAATGGGTAAACAAGCAATTGGTGCTATTGCATATAACCAACTTAATCGTATCGATACTTTACTGTATCTTATGGTTTACCCTCAACAACCAATGGTCAAAACAAAAACTATTGAATTAATTCAATATGATAAATTACCTGCCGGACAAAATGCTACTGTAGCGGTTATGAGTTATTCTGGGTATGATATTGAAGATGCTCTTGTTCTTAACAAATCTTCTATTGATCGAGGCTTTGGAAGATGTCAAGTTATGAAAAAGGCTACCGCTGTTCTAAAAAGGTACCCAAATCAAACTTCTGATAGACTTGAAGGTATTTCTGCAGAAACAAAAGTCGGTCCTAATAATAAAAAATTTACTGTTCCAATTTTCCAACATGAAGTTCTTGGACCTGATGGATTAGCAGAAGTTGGTGCTAGGATTGAAACTGGTCAGACTTATATTAATAAATCAGTGCCTGTAAATGCTGGTGAAAATTTAATCAGTCCTAATGGCTCGACACAGAATGGACAAAATGGAATGGATGCTTACAGACCAACTCCAATGAATTATAAAGCTCCTGAAGCCAGTTATGTTGATAAAGTTATGCTTTCATCTTCAGAATCGGAACAACCACTTGTCAAAGTACTTCTTAGACAAACTCGACGTCCAGAGCTTGGTGATAAGTTCTCATCTCGTCACGGTCAAAAGGGTGTTTGTGGAATTATTGTCCAACAAGAAGATATGCCATTCAATGATTTTGGTGTTTGTCCTGATATCATCATGAATCCACATGGTTTCCCTTCACGTATGACTGTTGGTAAAATGATTGAACTTGTCTCTGGTAAAGCAGGTGTTTTAGATGGTTCGCTACAATATGGTACTTGTTTTGGTGGTTCGAAACTAGAAGATATGTCGAAAATTCTTATTGAGAAAGGATACAACTATTCTGGTAAAGATATGTTATATTCTGGTATCACTGGTGAATGTCTTCAAGCTTACATCTTCTTTGGTCCTATTTATTATCAAAAACTTAAACATATGGTTATGGATAAAATGCATGCTCGTCCTAGAGGTCCTCGGGCCGTTCTTACTCGTCAACCTACTGAAGGTCGTTCTCGTGATGGTGGTCTTCGTTTAGGAGAAATGGAACGTGATTGTGTAATTGCTTATGGTGCCTCTCAACTTCTTCTTGAACGTCTTATGCTTTCCTCCGATGCTTTTGAAGTTGACGTTTGTCAGAAGTGTGGTTTAATGGGTTATAATGGATGGTGTCCTTCTTGTCAAACCACTGAAACTGTTGTGAAACTCACAATCCCGTATGCTGCAAAACTGCTCTTCCAAGAACTTATGGCAATGAACATTGCTCCAAGACTTAAGCTTGATGATGTCTTTAAGTAAACTAACGGATGGACTCTGCCCAGCTGTTAGACCTGTAGTTTCACAACTATCATTATTTAATAATATATATTTTTGCATTTTCAGTGACCTCCTACCTATCCGAGCTTCGAACTGGGAGGATCAGAAGAGCGTCAAAATCTACCACTTACATCAAGGGTTAGGGTAGTTCCGAGATTTTTAAATTTCTCGTGAAGTAGCAGCATACAGAAAACAGAAATATTGTTGAAAAAGTCCATCTGGTAGAACAAAGCTATAGGTATCAACTACCGTCATGTCCTCACAACAATTCTCTAATCTTCTGAGAAATTCCAGAGTTGTTGGATTGTATAAATCAGCTGGCGAAAAAGGTTCTGCTGCTGCTGCTGAATTAGCCAAAAACAAATGGTACCCAGTGGACCAAGTTGTAGGAACCACTGCCGCCTCATTTCATAAACGAAACTGGGGTTTGAAAAGTCCCATTCCTAAAAAACACAAATCCTTATATTTAAATGTTACTGCTTTAGATAGTGAAGTTGGTCTTGCCCAATTTGATGGAAATACTGGATTCCACCGTAAACTGCAGAGATTTAGAGAAATGCAAGTGCCATTGGAATTACCCAAATTAGCGGATGCTGATAGTCATTTCAAGGCTAATTCTAAGAAACTAAAGAGCATCGAATCATTGACTAAAAAAGAAGTCCGAGATATGAATTTGTCGACTGTAGAAAAGAGATTAGCATTCAGAGATTATTTATCTCAATCAAAGAAGATTTCTCCGGAAGGATTCCGAACTTCGAGTGCTGATTCTAGAGAAACCGTTGCCTCATTTCTTGGGCTGGATCCAGGATCCACTGTCCCATTTGCTCATAACTACCGTCATAAATCCGCATTAGGTCTCAGTTACAAACTCAAGGGTTCCATCATCAACACGCCACAAGGCATTCGTACTGCCAAGCCTGTTCCAGGCAGAGTTCTTGATAAGACCTATTCTGGTGTTGTTGGTATCGGTGGATTTGTTTCTAATGGTACTCTTGCCAGTGGTATGGTTGATCGCACCAAATCGCATGATTTCATTATCAACAAGGCCAGTATGGATGATCGAGGACACGTTTCATTCTCTGTCATTGCTGTTGATGCTATTCGACCTGCTAATAGAGGTAAACTGGCCAGCGTTGAGTCTGTTCTTCGCGACCAGCCGGTCTCCAGACGTTCAAAGTTCCTTAGTTTCTAACGTCTTTATGTACATAATGTAAATATTCTTTCCTCCTCATCTGCCTCCGGTGGCTGGGCTCCGCCCAGACCCGCTGCTCCGCTCCGCGGAGAGATTCATTGGTCCCTGGAAGTTCTTCACCTCCACGGAGCAACGGGTCTGGGCGGAGCCCAGCCGCCGGAGGCACACGGGGAACACAGTGAAATGCATGTAATAAATAAAGATCCTACAATTCGTTTTCAACGTCATCGGGCTTGGGCGAGGTGGTCGTCTTAGCTTTCATAAGTAGAGCAGGCATAGTCACACTTCTGTTCCGTGCAGAAGGAGGCGACGACGCAAATGGTGAACGAGATGTCGATGGTTGCTGTGCATGATGAATGAATGATGAGCTCGAGGATGAATCTGAAGAGGGCGTATTATGACTGGGAATTGAATCGTGTTTAGATGGGGAGTCGGCAGAAACTGACGGTATGGCCATCTCTAGTGATAATGCCTTACCAATTGCGAATGCGGATCGTTGCTCAGCTTCTTCTTGAGTCACAGGAGGAGATAAAACAGGAATAGGCTTGTCTTGGAGAGATGGTGTACGTCTTCCAATAGATTTTAATGGAGTTGAAAATGATCTCTGTTTGATGGGAGTTATTGTGGAGTGATGGAATGATAATGGATCATCAGGTTGATTGCGATTGATAGATGATGAAAGGCTGTTGTTGTTGGTCGTATAACTATCATCGCCAGCAAATCCTTTATTGAATGGTGATGAAGAGATTGGCTCCAATCTTCGTCTTTTAGATATCTTAAGAGATCCTGGCGGAATGGGAGGTAGTAATTTGTTTGCGCTATTTGGTGACTTGATGGGTGATCTGGTAATAGAAGGAGGTGATACAGCAGTGGTAGCGGCGGCACAAGTAGCGTCAGCAGAGGTAGAATATGAACCAAACCCCTCTCTAAATGCTGACCCAAGTCCAGAACCTATCCCAAATGTACCAGCAATGGGTGCTGTATGGAAATCTGTCAGACTGCTTCGACGATTTGTAATAACATTATCGAATTCATTTGGAACTGCTCCACTATATGTATCATCAATTGGTGATGGTTCGTCTTCTGTTTCAAATTCATCATTAGTAGGAACTGATAGAGGTTCAAATAGATGGGGTTCTGTTGATATGGTAGGAGCAGAATCTGATGGTAAATTATTAATATCCGTTCTACTTAAAGTCTCTTTATTCACACTATCATCATTGCCTTTATCAACTCCCGATAAATTCTGACCATTGCTTGTCATTGTGTTTTCAATCAGTTTATCTAATTACTTATTGATATTTCTTCACTATTTATTTTGTATCTTCTGCTTCAATATAATGTCACGTAAGCGAACTCAGGCACAATTTTTTTGTTTTGTCACTGGAACTATCTCGTAGTATCTCGTTTATCCTTTCTATTCAATGAAATGCGGTTATTTGTTTATTTTCGTCTATGATTTGCTGATTGCTAATTTGATGCCTCAAATTCAATAAAAATTTCATTTCCAAATGTAGACTTAGCGCATTTATAAAACGCGTTCAGAACGCGTCAACCGAAATCTACTGTGATTGATTTGGGCAGCCGCTCTTTCTTTATAACTTGCTCGTATCCTAACCCCTATAAAATTCAATTTCAATTCCGTCTATTCCCAATTCCCAAGCAGCCGTACAAGGCTGATTATATACCTGCAAAGATCGACAGGATTTTTTTCATATGATGATCATTGATTTTTTTGAAACTTTTTTTTTTTAAATATCTTAAGGACGGATAAAATTAGTTTGGAGAATAATCCAAATCAAATTATCATATATACAACCATGGCAAAACCTTCTAAATCTACTAAGAAGTTTCAAAAGTCACATCTTAAACGTACAGTTGATCAGAGAAAAGTTGAACAAAAATACAGACAAAAGTATTTGAAAGGAAAGAAAAAGGGAACTCAAGATAAAAGAGAGAATGTTGGTAGTGATAATGATAGTAATGATGAATCTGAACAAAATGGAGAATCAAAGATCTTCGGTGATACTTCGGTAGAAGAGTTTTTGGAATTAGATGATTTGGTTCCTAAAATGAATGGAAAGAAATCAAAATCTAAGAAAGAAAAGGCTACTAGTCATAAAGATGATTTAGCTTCATTGGCAGAAAAAGATCCAGAATTTTATAAATATTTACAAGAAAATGATAAGGATTTATTAAATTTTGATCCTGATTCTGTTTTGGAGGAAGATGATGAAATTGAAGAGGAGGCGGAAGAGGAGGATGATGAGCCTAAGAAAAAATCAAAGAAAAACAAGAAAACTGAAGTTGATGAAGATTCTGATGAAGAGATTGCAAATGGTTCTTCATCCGAAGTCACCGCCAGCGACGTTCAAACCTGGTCAAAAGCTCTTAAACATGAAAGATCCCTCCGAACTCTTCGTAAAGTCCTTAAAGCTTTCAGTGCAGCAGTTCATATGACTGAAAATAATACCAATGATGAAAATGAATATAAATATTCAGTCACTGATCCTGAAGTTTTCAGCTCATTAATGTTATTAACTTTAGAATCAGTTCCTGCTGTCGTTAGATTTCATATTCCCTTAACTAAAGGCGAAAATGGTGCCAAATCTACTCCTGTTGAGAGTAAGAAATTGAAATCACTTTCAAGTTCTTTAAGATCCCATTTAGTTTCATTAACTGTACTCCTCTCGGGTCATCATAATAGGACTACGCTCACTTTAATCCTAAAGTCAATTTTTGAACTCCTTCCTTATTTCCTTTCCTACAGAAATCTTCTTAAAGACCTTATCAATTCAGTTGTTAAAGTATGGGCATCTTCAGAAGATGACGAAGCTCGTTTAGCTGCGTTTTCCTTCCTCAAAACTGCTGCTGAGTTATACCCTAAATCTCTATTAGAATTAGTTCTCAAGAGCACTTATGGAGGTATTGTCAGGGCCACTAGAAGAACCACAGTTCATAACATGCCCTCTATCAATCTTATGAAAAATTCAGCAGTTACATTGTTTGGCATTGATCCTGCTGTTTCATATCAACAAGGCTTTCAATTTGTACGTCAGTTGGCCGTTCATTTGCGTACCAGTATTACCAACAAAACTGCTGAATCGTATAAAGCCATTTATAACTGGCAATACTGTCACTCACTTGATTTCTGGTCTCGAGTTATTTCATATTATCATCATGATGGAAATAAGGCTAATCCACTTCACGAGCTTATCCATCCATTAGTTCAGATTACACTTGGAGCCATTCGTCTCATTCCTACTCCTCAATATTTCCCACTTCGATTCTATCTTATCCGAAGTTTATTGCGTCTTTCACAGCAAACTGGAGTTTATATTCCCGTTCTCCCCTTATTAATGGAGATTCTCAGCTCCACTGTCATTACAAAGCAAGCCAAGCCAAGTACACTTCGACCTTTAGATTTTGATCACAATATTCGTGCTGGTAAGGCATACCTTGGTACTAGAGTATACCAAGATGGAGTTAGTGAACAATTCATTGACCTTGTTGGAGAGTTTTTCGTTCTCCATTCGAAGTCCATTGCTTTCCCTGAACTCAGCATTCCTGCCATTATCGCTTTGAAGAGATTTTCCAAGCGTAGCAAGAACGTTAAATTTAACAAACAGATCCAAAGATTGGTCGAGAAGCTTGATCAGAACACCAAATTCATCGAGCAAAAGAGAAGCAATGTTACTTTCGGGCCCACCAACAAGGAGGAAGTGAATGCATTCCTTAAAGACTATGAATGGCAAAAGACGCCTCTTGGAGTATATATTGTTATCCAGAGAGAAGTTCGCGAGGAACGAGCACGTATTTTACGCGAATCTCTTGAGGAAGACAGGAAAGCTGAAGAGACGTCTCGTGTTCAAAAAGCATCTAAATCGAACGATTACGATGACAGTGATGTTGAAATGGAACTTGAAAGTGAACCTGATGCTGCATCTGAATCAGAGTCCGACGATGAATAACTTTTTTGCATATAGAATGTATATAAATACTAATTATTTGATCTTACCACTCTGCCTCCGGCGGCTGGGCTCCGCCCAGACCCGTTGGTCCACTTCGCGGAGGGAGTTCAGAAATCTTCGCCTCTCCGCGAAGTGGAGCAACGGGTCTGGGCGGAGCCCAGCCGCCGGAGGCAGGAAAGGGGTTTTAGATTTTAATTTGGTTTGATTGCCAGCTCAAAGAAAATTTTAAATAAACAATGGATAATGAGAAAATGCAGTTAATGCCCTCGTTAGTCAACCCATCTAGCAGCTTTGGATCGTGATACAGCTTCAATAGAGCTGGCAATCACTTGACTAGCTTGATAATAAAGAGTGGGAGTGGGCATCGGAGTGGCATAGTTGGTCAAGGAGGAGAATGTGTAGGACCATCCCATGGTAATGGTCGACAAAATCGAAGGAGATGGACTAGGCGTGAGAAAGTATGAAACAGCTGAGGTAGGGAATCTTGCACTGGGAGTCAATGGTCTAGTCACCGAGGTACCTGGTTGTAGCTGCATAGGGGCGTATCGTGTTGGCCATGCCGTACCAGTTTGACTCTGATATGGAGTCTGAGCTAACTTCATGGCAATACTGGGATTGTTCGCAGCAGGATTGGCAAGTGGAACAGCTGCTGGTGGATCAGTGAATCCTCCGGTAGACGCTACTACCGTAACTCCGCTCATTCCAGTAAGCTGGAATCTATTAGAATAATGAATAGAAAAGGTTGTTGAGGTTTCATACGCAACAACTTGAAGGTAATATGCACCATTATTACCTAATGTTGCCGCTTGGGCTAATGGGATTGAAATTTTGTTACTGGTAAGCGTGGACATTGCAACGGGACCAGCAAGAGTTGCAAAACAGTCAATAGCAGTGTTTGGGCCTGTACATATTAAAAATTTAATAGTTGTATAATCTGTGAGTGCTGGAGCAGTTCCATCATCAGTCCACGTAAGGGCTATTGATTGAGTGAGGGCATCATAGGTGGTAAGAGTGGCTCCAAGATCGATATCTGCCAATACCAGGGAAATAAAGAAGGTTAAGGACGAAATAAAGAAAAGGAGTGGAGTTTTTAGTAACATGTTGAAAGAGTAGCTGTGTTGGTCTTTGGAAGGTTGGCTATGTGATGATAGTTGTAAAGCTGTTGAGAGATGAAGCAAGCAACCAGCGAAAAAGTGAACGCTGGGCTTTACTTTCTATCGATCTATCAAAGGTCTGATCAGGAATCAGCAACTGTAAGTAAAAAACGAATGAATCAAGCGAACGAAATCAACTTCAGCAATATTTATAGCTGGAAAGTTTGGGCTTGTTTACGTCTGCAGTTGTTATATCAAGCAAGAGAATCGCGTATATCTGTCTTTTATCGTCAATACCAATCTAAAGATTTTGGATTTCTGGCAATACCACGATTTATGTTAATATTAGACAAATATTCGTTCTATAAATATCTAGTTTCGCCTAGTGAATTTAATAAAATCTCTACCTTTCTATCTCTGTGATTAATATCTTCTTCAATGTTAACTGTACAAACAACTATATAAAGGTCGAATTTTTTGAATTCCCAATTATCCCTTTAGTTATGAGGTGTAGCGCCGCACAGAGATTTGTGCTACTAAAAGTTAAATTTAGAAACGTCAGGCCAATTATGGCGCGGCCCTTACATGATATGCAGTTTCAACAGGCAGTTGCCAGAGCCGGGCTCCAAGATCCGATGTTATGATTACGGCCTCAACTCCGATTTTTCTAGTATCATTCAGATTTTTCATACGCTTTCGGAGATGTAAAAGAAATGAATTTCTTGGATTACTTAATGCATTTTGGTAGGCTATTTGCTGACATATTACAGTGTTACTTTATATATTGTACGTTTACACGATACATAAAGATATAGTTGGTGTTCATGCCAAATCGCTATAACAGGAAAAGTCAGAGAATAAACTTTTAATTAGAGGAAGTATTTATGTGATGTTTATGTTTAATAGATATTTAGAATGATCTATAGCCTGCTATTTCATTAATGTAGTTAACGTCATTTGCTGTTACTTTAAGTCCCTGCATATATTTGATACACCCATGCATATATTATTCTCAGTTCCGTTATAAGCATTAGAAAAATTCATTCACCCCTCGTTAGATGATGTTCCTGAACAGTTAGAAAAAAGTTAGTTATCAGGATAAGAACTTAGAGTTAAGCTAAAAATAATAGAGGTATATAATTATTCAATTTTCTATTAAAAAACCTCTGAATTGATAATGAAGGTATCACAACCCCGTTATAGCAATAGGTAGAATTAAGAGATAATAAGTTGACCTTTTTATACAAATCAATAAAGATATTTTTCTATTTTTATTATTTATTGTTTATTATAAGGCAGTATTTACTAGTATTGGTGTACTATTATAGCAGTTTTATCGCTTTGAGCGCACACTATTAGAAACCAATAAGTGCTACTTACACAGTTACCCTAATCCCGTATAATGAAATTTCAACTTCACCAGAAGTTAAGAGACATTCTGAGAAAACTAAAAATCATTTGGCAGTTGATCCGAGGTAGATTGAGAGTGTTTAGAAGAAAAAGAAGTGAGGAGATAGAGAGTGGAAATTATACACAGAAATGCTTTATTTGAAATCTTTAGCAAATGTCATTGACAACTCCGTAAGTAGTTTGACTTAGCATCGCTCGCGTAGCGAGCACAACGGGTCCGGACAGAGCCCGGCCGCCGGAGGCAGAGGTCGCCGAAGGCAGAAGACTAATTATCCAGGGTGCTTTAATTGTGGAATGTATCAAAGTTCTTAAAAAGGGGCCTAGAACACCTGCTAGAATTGGTAAGTAGATGTTTAGTAGTTAATATTTATCTTTTTGGGCTAAAACTAACAGAAGCAGGTGATAAAATTGTTGTTGTTGTAAAGAAAGCAAGACCCATTCCTCAAAATCTTACTGGACAAAGTGAAGCTCAGAGAGCGAGGAAGGGAGATATTCGACATGCAGTTGTAGTCCGAACTAGACAACCAACAACAAGACCAGATGGATCAACTATCAAGTTCGATGATAACGCTTGTGTTTTATTACAGAAAAATGGAGAACCAGTTGGAACTCGTATATCTAGTGTAGTGGCAAAAGAGTTGAAAGAGAAAGGATTTAATAAGATTGTATCTCTTGCTCCACGTACCGTTTAGGGTAGTGAGAGAGGAGTTAGTTGGTCGAGGGGTTTGCATTTATTATTAATTGTGTGTTAGTGGGTTTTGTAGATAATAGTAACACTTTTGTAAATATGAATAGAAAGGTATGAAATTGAAATCATACGTTATATAGTTTATATACGTAATTATGTTTCAACTTGCTAAGATTGTTTGTGGTTTCTAACTACAATCTTGGTTTAAGTATTTTCATATCGTTGAATTCTTTCACCATTACACTGAAAACCTGTAAGATGATCCGGACAGATTAATTTTGAAACAAGTCGTCTTTTGAATAGGATGTTCAACTATGCTTTAAACTTTAAATGGAATTTTAACAAAAAGTTAAAACTTTACCGTCATCTGAAAAATTATCAGATATTTCGATGAATAAATAGGATGTGATTAGATGGATGTGAATATGAGGTATAATAAGTTACAAAAACATTATCCTAGGGGCTGTAACGAGTGTAGATATGATCACAAATCAAGAATTATTTCTCAAAAGTTGTACCGATATATGCGTGTCGTGGCAATATCATTCAACATTCAAGACATTGTTAAATCTCACGACCTTTCAAAATATTACAATAATTCTAATTATAGTTATCCTGCAATCACTTTATGCTAAATGGTTTGATACTTCTCGGCTTTTGAAGCTTCTTTTACAACTCAGAATTTGTCACATATATATCATCCCCTTAGTCAAGCTTGCCTTTATTCTATTGAACGTTTTCGTCGTCGGATCAAAAATGGTAAAACTTAATCCATCATTTGGAGTTGCTACACTTAGCTTGTTTAGAAGCGCCTACTCTATCTCCATTGGCGAAGTAGACGAAATAGATTTAGTGAAGTCAGATGCCGACACACAGTTGCAAAATCGCGAGCTTCCTTTCGATGTAGAGAGTGATGGCTCTGTCGAAGAATCAGATTTAAGTGTCTTTGCAGGCAAAGCATTCAAACAAACCAAACGACAAGACAATCAATATACCCCATCGTCAGGAAATGCCAAACTCAATTCCAAATTATCGGCTATGGCTGATACTCCTCTCGATGATGTTAATGCGTTAACCAACATTCAAGCTCAAGTCACTGATATTGCTGAGTTTATTGCAGATAGCTTGGAGCCACTCGATTCCAGTACTGATCAGGCTCAAGCTCAAGCTTCAATTGATACGTTGCTGTGTCCCTTTATTTCTATGGCCGTAAACATTTCTCAAAGAGCTTTGGACAAATTTGAAAGCAGGTTTAACGCTAATGATCAAGTCCGAACTGTCACGGCAACTTTTGCCAAGACTATGGCTGAATTAAGTGATGCTACCAGAAACTTCGATATCGATTGTGGTGATACTGGGAATAAATTGGCCGATTTGGTTGTCCTATACATCGATAAATTGGCCACCAATACTGACAATATTAATAAGCGAGCTGATGAAAACAGTTCCAAAATTGTTCAGGAGGCTGTTGATGAAATTATAGATAACAGCTATAAGGAAAATGCTCAAGTCAATAAACAGCAAATTGTTTCGACAGAATTCCAGACAGTTACTGATCACGCTAATGATATGGATGTTAAAAGCGTAACTGTTTCAAGTTCAACGACCGTCATTGAGACAATTATTGTAACTCAGTCTCCACCTCAAGTGACACGAACAATTACGAATGTTGTTGAGGCTTCTGAGATTAATCATCCTGATGAAACTGTGACTATTAAAGCAGCAGCTCCTGTAGTAACAGTTCAGCAAGAAGCAGCCCCTACTACTTTCAGCTATGTTCAAGCTCCAGAACCTGAACCAGCTCCAGAGCCAGTTCAAGAACCGGTTCAAGAAGAGTTGTTGTTAGATTCTTCTTCAACTACACCTCTATTCGCTATTACAACTATAGCTGTCACAGCTCCTGTTGCTACTTCTACCGTATATGAAGATGCTTACTCATCATCTTCTACTGAATCTACAATTGTACTATCACGAATCAATTTACCCCTCACTCTTCCTAAAGTTCCTGGCAGCTCCCCTGAAAGCACAATTGCTTTTAATCCGTCATTAGCGGCTCAAGCTGTTGCACAACCTGGCAACACTGCCATTCCTGCACTCTACTATCATAATCCTTCTGTTGATATTCCTTCTGGACAAGCCGTCAATGTTCAACCAGCTGTGAGGCCTTCAAATACTCCACCATCTACCGAAGAGGCTGCATCAAGTGAAGAATCGCCCTCCGGGTTCATTGATAATGCTGATGGGGATGTCATCACTCCGAATCATCTGCTTGATAACATTGATTTCGGTGATCTAAAAGACTATGGCAATTAAGTAGTCAACCAATTTCCTAGCTTTTACCTTTCTCTACTGAACACTTTAGTATTTTATTATTTTATTATTTTATTTTCATCTCTATCTATTTTAATTCACTCGTTATGACAGATTCCCCCCTCTTACCAAATAAATATTTTATCTAAAATAGACATCGCATCTCTTTTGCCTCCGGCGGATGGGCGCTGCCCAGACCCGTTTGTGCTCGCTTTGCGAGCGGCGCTATTGTGATCGGAAAATGTGGCCACAAGCTATACAAACATAAAATAACACCATTGTCGTCTCTGCCCGTCGTTGCTGACTCTGAAAAAATACACACTCCTTTTCATGGCACTGAGGACACTCTTTATCAGACCGAGGAAGTGTGGGATCCGAGCCAATATCCTGAGTTACACCAGCAGTCTCACCAATCGCCGCCAATAGCTCATTACGAAAGATCTTGGGATTATCAGCGATCTCCGTGTAATCGCAGTTACGACAAGAGTATAGCAATCGTTGGTTTATCTTGTCTTCTTTGGGATATAACATGTTATTACTGTTGGTTAGAGGGCTCTCAAGAAGAAAAAAATGAATCAGTCACTTACCATTCCAGACAGAACCTGAAGGACGCCATGGTGGATATTTACACAGAATAAATAATAATTGTCAAACAGAAGTCACAAACGAAGCAAAAATTGAGCTCGTTACTGATTAAATGCGAAAGAAATGAGAACTGGGGAGCTCAAGTCGGCCAGGTAATTGTGGTGTTTGTCGTTTATTCAGAGGTTCACGAGATTATTCATGTCGGTCTGAAGCGGCTTATATAGTATCAGCCGCACGAAGGTGAACCAACGATTGTGAGTTACGATAGCGGGAACGTGTCTTTCATACGAGCAGGACTGAAGCTGAAAACTGGTTTTCTGAGCGGAACAGACACGTAATTTCGAGCGCAGCTTGAACAAAGGGTCCGGGCACAGCCCGGCCGCCGGAGGCAAACCTGGGGAAAGAATGGATTCACTGCGAGAACTGATAGGAGTGGGTGGTGATAGTACGGCTGAATGGAATTTTTCAGGGTAGAGGGTTCGGGAAACGTCCAATGTCGAACTGCAACTTTTTTCGAGGTTTTTTCACCGTACAGATCATAAGGTGTGAGTGTGGATTGGACAGAAGTGTCAATAGCAAATTAGAGGACGAAAGCTTTTGAAAGAAAAATATAAAGACACAATGTCAGTTCTTCGTTTATGTACGCGATCAGTTGTTTTGAGAACTGGTATTCGTAGTGTTCGCCCAGTTGGATTAGCTTGTGTTAGATTTAATTCTACTACTACCACTACCCCAGTTAATCCTAAAATCACTGCTATTGTCGATCAAATTTCAGAATTGACCATTCTTGAAACTTCTACTCTTGTTAGTGAATTGAAAGCTCGTTTGAATATTCCAGATATTTCATTCCCTGCTGGTGGAGCTGCTCCTGCTGCTGCTCCTGCTGCTGCTGAAGAAGAAGCCCCTGAACCAGTTCAAGAAAAGACCATTTTTAATATTAAATTGGAGTCATTTGATGCTAAATCTAAACCTAAGATTATCAAGGAAGTTAAGACTTTGTTAGGGTTGAGTTTAGTAGAATCTAAGAAATTCGTTGAAAGTGCACCAAAAGTGTTGAAGGAGAATGTTCCTAAGGAAGATGCTGAAAAGATTAAAGAGACTATAGAAGCAGTTGGAGGAAAGATTACTTTGGAGTAAGCAAGGGGGAATGCGAATTGGGTTGAAATTAAGGGAATGAAAGAATGAAAACGATTTATAAGAATATTTTGAGAAATAACCAACCATTTGTGTGGTAATTACATTTGGTTCTTGTACATATTCTTCTCTTTATTTCATGTTATTTCTTTCTTTGTAAATAGTAAATATTCTTTTTTGTTTCTTTTATATAAAAAATCCGTCATAAATTATAAATAGAAGAGGGGAGTGGGTGATGACTAGTTTAGAAATAGTTATCATAACGAGAAAAGTCTCCAGATAGACGATGATGGGGTGGGATTTGCGATTGAATGGGTCCCGCTATCATGCCGGATCCTCCACTGCTTCTACGTCGCATTGATACTGGAGGAGAGAATCCACCCATTGCAGATTGTGTTCGTGTTAATGGACTACTCTTAATGATCGGTTCTCTAAATCGAGTAGATATAGTTGTATTTCCATATATTGAACCTGTGCCATCATGCGCTAATGGACTGCTATGATAATTGGGTGATAATGCTAATGGTCCTCGAGATGGAGTAAGATTACTGCCACGTTTAGTAGAATAAGTAAAGCGTGACAAGGGTAGAGCATTGCTGGAACCAGTTCTGGATAGAGTAGAGCTAATGTTATTGTTCATATTCTGAGTTAATGATTGCGTAACATCAGGCACTAAATCACAATATGAAAGTAAAAAGTCAGATAATGAAAGATAAACCTGATCTATAGCTTTCGTTTGATCGTGGTTCTCACTTAAAGAGTATGCATTCATTGTATCATAAACAACCTTTTCTAATAGAGGAATCATAGGATCATTTAGTCGAAGTCTTTTTGCTCGATCTAATAGGTTAATGACGTGTTTTTCAGAAGCACTTTGCTGTGAGGGAATATTTTGTTGTAGTTGTTGCTGTTGTTGAATGTGCTGATTCTTTGTTAACACACTGCTACTCATACTTCTTATACCATCCTGTCCACTAACTACCTTTTCAGTTACTCGCTCAGGTGTAAATCTGTCGGATTCAGATAGCGTATAATAAGGAGATTCACGAGATAATGATATTGCTCTTCCGACAGTTCTTGGAGGAGAAGAAGAAACAGCCGATATAGGCTCTTGACGATCCCACTCAAGACCTTGATCAAATCGATTGAGACGTTCTAATTGTGGATAGGTAGACGTTACATTGCTTAGCTGGGTGATATATTCATCAACAGGTTGCGATGATAGAGTTTGAGTTGGTTCCGATTGAAGCTGAACGTCATTGTTGGACTTTTGTTGTTGACTTCCACTTATAACCCTCTGCTCATCAATCTCTTGATCCTGTAACCATTTCTCTTCCAAACCAGCATTCTGATATTGACTATGGTTTTGTGCAGAATTACGAGAATATCTCTTTCTACTGGTCATCCCAGCATCGCTCACTGATCTTCGTCCTTCCGCTTCATCTATCGAAATTCTATCATTCTCTAATCTTAGCCTCCTTATCCTCTGTTGAACCGCATCTAATTCCTCAAAAACTTGGGATCTTCTATCTGCTGAAAATGAATTTTCTGAACGATTATTTAAGCGAGAAGACGCTGATGTTGAACCAGAGGCTCTAATTCTAGAAGGTGATATGTGAGGGCTTGTTCTATTGTTTCTTTGGTAAGCCATCTTCCTTGAGACTGATGTATTGGGGCCAGTACCGGGTCCATTCCCATTACCTATTAATACTTGTGGTAAAGCACTTGGAGAGAAAGAATTGTTACTACTTGCAGCACTATAGTAAGAATTAATATCATCAATATCATCAATATCATCAATATCATCGTAATCATCAATTACCAAAGCAGTTGGGTGAGAGGTGGTGAATGGGTCTTCATCATTCAATTCCTTATTAAGACCATTTCCATTACTATTTCTATTCTTTCCCTTTTCATTTCCATAACCATTCATAACCGAATCCACTGTTCCATCCTTATCCTCAAATTCTACATACTCATCATTATCATCATTATCATATTGAATTATGCTATCATAATCAAGCTCCGCATTCGACAT
This sequence comes from Sugiyamaella novakii, assembly GCA_030575175.1. Classification (NCBI taxonomy): domain Eukaryota; kingdom Fungi; phylum Ascomycota; class Dipodascomycetes; order Dipodascales; family Trichomonascaceae; genus Sugiyamaella; species Sugiyamaella novakii. The sequence continues at coordinate 26,449 of JAJMIH010000102.1, forward strand.
ACTAAAAGGTCTAGGTTTTCCAAGTGATTTTAATATTGGCCTAGTTCTATCTAAAGAAGCCGGTGAAGCAATAGATAGATTTCGAGAACTATGATATTTCCTCGAAGTACCAATTTGTGATGTTGATCTAAGAGTAGGATTAATTTTATAATTAGATTTAACCTTGTCCTCAATTCCAACACTAACAGATTTGATATTCTTTCCGTAATTTATTAGTAATCTCTCACTTCTTGCAGTCACTTCCATTCCACTTACGTCTCCTGGTTTTACTTCAAATTGCTCATGGGCCGAATTAAAAGTACTAAGACTATATTCTCCTCTTTCCTTATCCATAGGATTATTTTCTATCTCTAATATACTTCAAGATGAGCAACTCCTTGCAATCTTCAATCCATCGAATATCAATTCTAGCCCGAAATCAAAACAAACCTTATATCACGAAGCAGTAGTAATCAACAATATTTTAACTTAAAAAGGTAATAATTTCGAAACCCATAAATAACAGCCGCGTGTGTTTTTGGCGTATGATTCTTGTTTGCTAGGGTCTACTGAATCAACTTATGTAAGCCCGACAGAGTACTTAAAGTCAATAATCGTCCTAATAATTAAATTAAAGATTATAATAAGTATTATTACGCTCAGATATTCACGTTATTGTTGTAATCGGAAGGGACAGTTTACTTATTCCAGAGCACTCGCGCGTAGCCATGCTTGATGCTGCTTTATGCAATCTTAATAATTATTTTATATCTACGTACTTATAAGCTAAATTAAAATTACAATTAAATTAGGGTGGACATATATTATTAGGATGAAAAGCTTTATGGGGTGGGGGATCTGCAAATCATGTTCTCATGGCATCAATCACTTCAACACACCCAAGAAGCATTGCTAAACAATATTTCCCACTCTGATCTTTAAAAGTCCAAAACATAACTGAGTTATTTCAGCGTTATCGTGACTGACTCAAGATATACGAGTCTCATATCTGTATTATTAATCTCGCATCTTACTATTATTTCCTCTCGATCGTGCCGATCTTTCAGGGGTAAACAATCCAAATTTGGATGTGATCGACGATATACCTCTTAGAATAATAGTGAGAAGAGCAAGAGATGCAAACAAAAAATTGCAAACAATTCAGAATTTGGCCATCATTCACATGTAGAAAGCGTTTGATGGAAAATTTGATGATAATTGGGCAATGGGATGTGTTCTTGGGTTTATAATAAAACGACTTAAAAAAGCACACAAGAAGCTATGTTTATCATAGTCATAGCTCATCAACCATTTGCTTCCATGTAGCAACGGGTTGAAATCTGAAACTGGCCCCTCTTTCTGAATCTCTACCGCAGCAAATTATCTCGGCACTTGTCACAAAAAGAAAACCATCCAAGCCGCTGAGAGTAAACTGATAACTTAAAAACAAAACCATTTGCTGCTGCCCATTACTTGGCTCAATCTTTTATATTCTTAACGCCATTTTTCTACATTGGCCCAATATAAAAATGCTAAACAGGGTATAAGTATACTCATAAGAGCGAGCTTACTGATGAGGGATCACACAATTACCGTAGTGGTAGAAGCGCGTACAACTCAAGAAGAGTAGTACAAGTTCCATAGGGAGGCGTAGTCATCAAAGGATTCTTCTTTTAAGTTTGTCTGAGACTTTTTTGACTATAACAGATTAATCTCCATATTTTCCTATATTCTTGCAAACATTGCTAGACAGTGAACAATAAATGGGTGTTTAAGATTTAAACGACTGATTTACTCCACAAGAGAAAAGAGTACTGGACGACTGATGTTACATCTCCCGAATTTATGATTATTATAAACTTATAAAAGTATTTACTTCCTTGTTAAGTTTATTAACAAATAGAATCCAATTAAAAAAAAAACGAAACTACCCATTATCTGCTTATATCTTAAATAGAGCTTTCAAGCTTTATTAGAGCGATGCTGTCCTATTAATCATCACAAACCTAGTCAGTATAAAGATCTCGTTACGAAATGAATTATGCAGAGTCAACTCTCTAACAATATTATTTCGGTCAACAAAAATTTTATCACCTTTGTGTGATCTCCCCACACTTTCTTCACCATTGTTTCCCGTTATTGGTGGTTCGTGGAAGGGCCGCTTCGTTAAATCTCTTAGAGTAATAAAATGAATTTAAAAAGGCATTCAGAAAGAACCAGTTCAAAATTCCTAGTTGAATGTCTCTGATTATCAGAAGGACGGGGAAAGTGGATATAACAAATAATTATATAGTAAATATTAATAAGAAAAAAGCATAAAAGAATAGAGAAATAGTACGATTTATCTCTTTTTTAATTTCATCCATTAATGGCGTCATGATTCTGTACCGCGACTTCATGGCAGCCAAATGCAGTTCGGAGTACACGTACAATTGATTGATGACTGATCAAAGGTACTTCCTCTTCACCCTCACCAAAACTATGGCGGGGGATTGATAGAATATTGCCATTTGGATGTGCAGGCTCAATTCCATTCCCACGAAGATCTTGTCTTCTTGCCAGAAGGGGTATTGGATCGTGGTCTACTTCACAAATGATATTGCCAGTGTTGTCCCGCGAAACCCTATACTTAACGGTTTGGTGCTCAACCAGTCTATTTATGCCAACATTCGCACGAATAAGATCTTCCCGGAGAAAGACGGAGAAAGTAGTAGAGGTGAGATTTTTCAATAGAATAGAGTCTCCTGGATCTCTTTGCACGCCATCCTGGCGGGGTACGAATTCAAGGTTTATTCCTATAACTACGTCTACCTCGTTACCGTCTGGTCTTTGAATCTCCAACCAATCCAATATTCTGTTGGGGATAGATTTGCTACATTGAGTAGCCGATATTTCAAGTATCACATTGGGCGTTCGAGGTTGGATAGCAAATTGAGGAACAGTAGTAAGGCTTGAGTCAGGAATCAGAAATCCGTGAGGAATTTCAACTTTCATTAGACCGGTTGGATGGAAATCAATATTAAAACCCTCTTCAAGTGCAATAAAAATACGTGGCTCAAGGCTTCTAGACAGTTCTCTTTGAATTTCGGACTCCATTTCAATTGTACAATAAGTCGAGTAAAGGCTAATTTTAGTCTTATACAACCGAGAGTTCAATATTTGTCCAGCAACATTCTGCAGAACTTCCGAATTTCCTTTTACTAAGATTATATCAAGCGGTTGAGGAAATTGATATTTTAGTATTTTAATTACTTTTCTTCGTAGTTGTTCGGAAGTAAAGCGATTTGAATCAATTATCTTTTCTTCAGGGTACTCTTGTAAGAGATATCTCTAACCATAGGACTTTCAGAAGACATTGTGACGATTAACATACAATCAGGAGCTTAAGTGGATATCTAATTTTTTAATTGAGGCAAGGTTGTTTAAGGGTGTAAGAAGGACAATGATGCAGAGACCTATGCATCAACGATAAAACAGGGGTCGCTCAAGTGGCAAAATTAGTGTAGTTATGAACTGTATATCTAACTAGAAGTCAAATAACGGATACATCAGGAATAATAGATCACTCTTAAATCAGTAGACTGAATTGTTGGTTAATATAACGAAAGGAGGTTAAATCGACTAGATGGTGTTTACTCATATCTATTGAAGTATCCTAATCCATTCTGTGGGTAAGTGCGCCGTGCCTTGCAGATTGCTCATACTCTAATCCTTTTAACTAATCCCTTTAACTTGAGAGCTCTTCTATGGGATGATGGTATATAATGACACCCTAATAAATACTACAAAGTGAATTTTGCATTTGACCCAATCTGGCTTGTCCTTGTACTATATCTAGCAACAATTTTTTATAAGTACACTTCTTCATGAGTTGAAAGTTATGCCGGAAGCCAACAACGAAACGATATGCACATGCCATAGCTGATGTCTGCAGGAGATGCATCAAAAATGAAGTTCCAGCATGAAACAGGTGATGAAACCTGATAGTACAAGGGAGGCTATTCAAATGTCACCTATACTCTCAGGTTGTTATACGGGAAGTTATTTAATGACTCCTATACTTTCAGTTCCAACGGTTTACAGATCTACGGAATTCATGGCATATTGTGGAAGTTAGCATTTAAACTAATACAGCATTGTCCCGTAACTCACTATGTACTCCATTTTAGCGGTGTAGCTGAAGGGAATATGAAAATAGACAGGTAACATATTCAATCTGGGGCCCTAGGCAAAAAACTTATCCCGTTGCCGATCTAATCAAGTCGTGCCGTAACTATAAGGGTTAAAGAATCACCTTTACCTTTCAATATTTTTTTAGTCGAGATAAACTTCGAGATTCTTGATAAACTAGTTAAAGGACTTGAGAAATGTTGATGACGAGCCCTTGGGTCTTAAAAATTGATGGGTACAGTTTGAGCTTCTGCCCCAGTTACTTTATGATTGCTCAATTTTGCATAATCATTACCATGTAAGGGCGTTCAGTCCGTTACAGTCTGGTCTTTTTACCTTAATCACCTCATTATTATTTCGGTCTTGATCTGTATGTTCTGTTTGGGTATTTTCAGCTTGCGTGATGACTTCTGAAATCGAGTCTTGATATTTATAATTTTTCATGATTCATTTACTAGGAGTGTGTTCTCAGTATATTTCATCTCGTTACCTGAGGCCGGAGTAATTAGTTCTATCGCTAAGTTAATATACAAATCATTTCTCTAACTATTCTTGAACTATTACATAAATCAATCTTTCCCTGTGATTTTTCAATTCTAGTACGATTAAATAAAGGCAGATGGCTCAGCTAGCAGAAATGAAAAGAAATATGTATGTATCTTATTTACAATGAAAATATATTTACAATTTGACAATATGAAAACTGTCCCTTACTTAAAAATAATGCATAGGCGGCCATTAAACCCATAGTACACAATGGTGGACTGTAGTCATACTCATAATCCATGAAAAGATGGAGTCTTCAAAATAGGGATTTCTTCATCTGGTACTCTTGAAGCACCAGATAAATTAATGAAATCTTCAAGAATTTGTTCGGATGTCCTCTCTTTAGTTTCAATGTATTTAGACGAACCGTCTTGAAAAATAATATTTAGTAATGGTTTCTCACCAGAAGCTTCTTGCTCAGGAGTGATTTTCTTCACAGTTATTGGTAAAGAAGGATTATGGAATTGAACTTGTGGTAAATTATTACGCCAAAATGATTTAGCGCCTTTTACTTGTCTATCCGTGTAAGATCTGATTTGAAGATTAATGCCCACAATATTTGAGGGTAATCTAACAGCCCCCGGGCCATTGGCAATTGCATTTAACCGACTTATTTGCTTTTTGACACTTGACATAGCTAGTTATTTTATAAATTTGATGTAGCCAGATGAGATTTGGAGGTCGAGGTGACGTAAAACATCTCTGGAAGTTTCATGAAAAACTTGGTTTTCAAGCGCCGCACATCAGGTGACCATTCCGCGATAAGCGCGTTGCGCGAGCTTCCAATGTCAAATGATAAGGGAAAGGGTTGATTAAAATTAAGAAAGCGATGTCCTTACCCTGAACTTTCTACAGCAGAATGAAGTTCATGAGTGAAATATGGCGATTAATTGACTATTGAGTATCGTTTCGTAGTATAGCTTTGAGATTGATTTTAAATCGTTTTCTGGAATTGAACCAAAACTAGCACGATGAATATATTAAATTCAACTATGGACTACCTTCTTATATTCAACCTATGATAGGTAATGGTGAAGCAGGTCTCCGAAACGCAATAACCTTGCTCATGCTATTATAAATATATATATTTATACGCAATTGCTAGTGGAAACCCCAAATCATTATCAATTGAAGGCTCCTTAAGATCTCAATCTGGTTTAATATGTGCAGGTATTGTTTTTGTTGACAAAGGAATAATTTTCGCGGTAAATTGAGTAAATTGAGTAAATTGAGTTCCGTAAACGAACATATGAAACATTATAGAGCTAGATATGTACATGTATTGAATATCAGCTATCAATCCAATCTTGAAATTGTATAGTTGAGTAGCATATTTACATAGTCTCAATATGTCATATCATGGTAGAAAATACACGTCGCTCCATAGCCTTACGAGGGAAACAATATTTAAAGAGAAATTATCATTTCTACTACCGGTGAGACCGCAATTCCTGTGCGCTTACAGTCATAGATCATTTCGACTCAGAGGAGAATCCAACCAGGTCCTACATATTGACTTTTCACATTTCAACTTTTAACCGGAACCAGAAACTTGTCTCATATCTATCCAGAATTTTCATTTCAATTTATTTGTATTAATTTTATTCTATAAGTATAACGTATGACAACTGATTAAGTAATATCTCGGTTATACCATATATCTTAGCTGCGGTACCATATAAGGTATCTTGTCCACATCTGTTGATTCAGCACTATTGAGCATCATAAAACGTTCACTCGTGCTACCTGTTATTTATTTGCCTATCAAATACGATGCACGGTGCTGAGAAATCCCTTGAGGGGCACTATTAAGGGGGAAAGAGATATAATGGTACTATTTTAGTACATATTTATTAATTAAAAACTCCTAAAGAAATTAATGAGCCTGAGAACAAGAGAACAAGAAAATAATAATAATAGCGACGCAGCAAATTATGATGCGAGCAGGAAACATGAAAACAACAAATAGAGATAGTGATAGTAACAAGCTTATAGTAATGAGTGCAGGAAGAGTATATGAAGCCATGTGATATTGATAATGGTAGTTCGAGTACCAGCAGAAGATTATATTATAGTCAAAAGAATTGGTAGATTTAGGGTTCAATATAGAAGTTGGGATGAATATCCCAACATTTCATTAATATTTCACCAGTGATGTCGCATTCAATGATCACTTTGCATTCCAAGGTTCTCATAGCACGGAACGATGGAGATGGCAATTGATTCCAGAGAATGTAACCAGGTATCCATTTTATTTCACCAGTATCATATGATTCTATATTCCAAAGTTCTAGGATGGAAGAACAAATGGGGATTCGTTGGCCTTGACGATTTAAATGCGTAGTAATATTGATGTATTTGATTTACCAGATGAATAGGAAACCTGTTGACAACTGATTTGACTAATAATGGTTACCTCTAATGCTGCTGTAAAATGATAACTTTTGATTTTTGATGATATGTTCTTCCAATTAAATGAATAATGACTTGCCCACCCACCCACCTATGATAAATAATTTAATAAGCCATTGATAATAATTGTTACAACATTCTTTTACTTTTTTCCTTTTTTAGAATCATTACAATTAAAGTCGCTCCATCTTCCTTAATTTATTTTCTCAAAAAGTGATTCCAGTTCTTTTTGGAAGTTCTTGCGAAACATTTTCGATGACTTTAAATAAGAACCAGCAGGGCAAGCGCTTAACCAGTCTGTGTATTTGAAATAAGCAGGCCCTTCCTTTGATTTCGCCATAGTTAACTTGAAGAAATAAGGATTAATTTCTTTAAAAAATTTCAAGTCGTTTATGAGAATGTTCTTCTGGTGACTTTCAAGACCAAACTGAAGAGGAGTTTTGGATCTTCGTAACTTAAATAATTCTTCTGATTGCACACCATCGAGGCTGTGACCTTCATAATATACAATTGCTTCGTGGGAGCTTCCCCTATCTGGTATTGATTTATGACCACGTCTGTGATGCCCAGATTCCCTGTTCTTTTCGTGGGTTTTATAGA
>JAJMIH010000103.1:0-33745 GCA_030575175.1 Sugiyamaella novakii
CCCCCAGCTGCTGAATGCCCTCCTCCTCCTCCTCCCCCAGCTCCTGAGTGTCCTCCCCAAGCACCAGTATGCCCAGCACCACCCCCACCTGAATACTTCCCACCAGCACCACCTCCTGCTCCTGAGCCTTACTGCCCTCCTCCCGACGACGCTTGCTCTCCAGACTATGTTGAGAGTAGCTAAACACCTGACATCGACTACAATAAAAAATTGGATCAAACCAACCCAAATTCTACTTTCTTGTCTCTCATTAATTTCTTATATAAACATGGGTTAATTTAATGTCGTAATAAATAAATATTAATTTTATCATTATATTTAGTTCTTGACGATCTGTCGCAAGAACCTGCATTGTAAGTTTGACCCTGCATGAATATAACTCGTCTTCAGCGAGTCCGTGAAATATATTAAGATAGTAAGTAGTTATAAATGGAATTCAATCAGATGGGATATTTATTATGGAGCAATGAGATTAATAGACCAGAAAAAAACTTCTATCGTATAGATATAAACGATCGTTCATAGCTCAGTGCGGCGCCATCACACCTCGGCACGATTTTTTTCGTATCTTCACGGCACGCGCTTCAGGGGTCCTCGTCTATATCTGCCATTCTGTCGCCCAGATTATAATTTACGATTGCTAGTACACATCATCATGGCATCTATCGCCCTTAAAGCTGTGCTATTTATTTTAGTTTTAATCAATGCCAAATCTTTGCCATTGGCGTTTCATACCAGATTCTTTTATTATATGGCCAAACATTTTTATATTCAGAGGCGAATTAAACCAAAATCTGTGTTCGAGACTAGAGAGTATGTGACCCACACTCCATTGATGGAGATTGATTTTAATTTCCACAAGTCGAACTCAACATACTTCTCGGACCTCGATATGGCCAGAACGGACTTAATGATGCACGTGTTCAAGGACTACTTCCTTTATTATAAAGATAGTGAAGTGAAGACCAACGATGGGACATGGCCTTATAGTCCGTTAGGAGGGGTAGTATCAGTTTTTCGTCGAGAAATTATGCCTTATAGTCGATATAAGATTAGGTCTCGGATCCTCGGATGGGATAATAAGTGGATTTTTGTGTTGTCAAGATTTGAGACAGGCTCTAAGCTGAATGCCATTGCTTTGTCGAAATATGTTTTTAAGATGAAGCGCAAAACTGTTTCGCCTGAGGAAGTTTTAAAGTTCTGCGGGCTTGATAGTGAAGAGACTTTTAAGAGAGGTAAAATGGATTTTGATAAAGCTGAGCATTTCCTTCATTTAGAAAACTTAGAACATGAAGAAATGAGTTAGAAGCGAACTAGCCGGAGGCAATATAAAAGGTATAATAGACTCTATTTAATAATCTAAAGTATCTAAATAGATGTCAAGATATAGAACTGAAACAATAAACGAGATCGCAGTCAACGAAATTATTCGGACAAACGATTGCCGGGATTGGCAGGAGGAACACCGATATTATTGATGTTTCTAAACATCTTAATACCGTTGTTACCTTCAATAAACTGACAAGACCGGGCTACTTTATAAAGGGAGGTTATAAAGTTAGAATCATCTTTAACGTAATGTTTGCCGAGGACTTTCTTAATAGCTTCAGTACCTTCACGTCCGTTATAAAAGGGAATACGAGAAACATAGTGATGAAGAACATGAGTTTCAATAATGTCGTGTAAGATGTGCTTACCAATGAAACCAAAATCACGATCAACAGTAGCAGCGGCACCACGAGCAAAACTCCATTCTTCAGCGTCATAATGAGGCAAACGAGGATCAGTATGTTGAAGATAAGTAATATGAACAAGCCAATGGTTAACCCACATCCAAGGTAAGACATAAACAAGGAGAACGGTAGAGAGACCCCATTTCTGAATAGAGTAATAAAGACCACCAAGAGTCAAACCAATACCAATATCAGAAATAATAATATCATAAAAGTCCTTTTTATCAAAAAGAGGAGAAGAAGGAACATAATGATTAGTAACCCACTTGGAACGAGTAGGGTACTTTTGACCAGTGACATTAGTAGTTAAATACATGAGCCAACCAAAAGTTTGTTGAAGAATCAAACCGTAAAGAGTGACAATTGGAGTATCTTCAGAATTTGCTTTAAGACCACGAATAGAGAAAAAAAGATCTCTTTCTTTTGGTACGAAAACCATATCACGAGTTAAATGGCCAGTTGCTTTATGATGTTTAGAATGAGTAATTCTCCAAGAATGATAAGGAACGAGTAAAAACGAATGAAGAATCCAACCAACAGTATCATTAACTTTTCTATAATCAGAAAAAGCACCATGACCACATTCATGAGCTAAAACCCACCAACCAGTACCAAATAAACCTTGAACAATAGAATAAGCAGCCCAAGCGAGAACACGAACAGATAACCAAGGAATTAAATGAATATAAGAAATAGCGAGATAACCAAAAAGAGCAATGAAAATACCATCTCTAAGGACATAACCTAAAGAGCGAGGAAGAGAACGTTTATAACATTCAGCAGGGATAGCATCGAGGATTTCTTTGATAGTGAATTGAGGGGCAATAAATTCATTACCATTAGTATCAATAGCCTTTTTGAAAGAAGGTTTTTGAGGTTGATGAGAAGAAGGTCTTCTCTGAGTGAGAGTAACCGAGGACATTTTTTTTTCTTTCCGAGATTAGAGGAAATGAAAAAAAAAATCAATCAAAAAATTTAATTTAAAAAAAATTAATAAAAAAATTTATTAATGAACTTTCTAAAAAAATCAAAAAAGTCTAAACTTTTTACATATGAGGATGTTTCTTATTTATATACCATTAAGCGTATGCTGCTTGTACATACGTAGTTTCAGTAGTTCATCGAATTTTTACTTCCTTCCTTTTAGGTACATCCGTAGTACGGGGACCAATACTGAGAGAGAGTTTAGATTAGGACTACAAGTGGGCTACTCGGAGCGTACTAATGGGTGAGTCGGTCCTATATGTTTCAAGCGATTAGCGTGTTGATTTTTCCCGGGAGTTGGTTTCGAAATTTTTTTCATTTCTTCATTTCTTTTTGATCGTAAATGGTAATGATAATCGGTTGATAGAGGGTAAATTGCATAGTAGAGAGAGCCAGTAGCCCCTTGGTATTAGGGTTGGGAATTAGCAGAGAGCTGAGGTCCTATTCCACCCGAGTGAGAAACGGAGGTGTGGGAGTGAGTAGGAGTGGAAGAGTGGGAGTAGGAGAGTAGGAGTGGAAGAGTGGGAGTAGGAGAGTAGGAGTGGAAGAGTGGGAGCTGGAGAGTAGAGAGAGTGGGAGCGGGAGAGTAGGGAGTGAGAGATCTGGCTGACCAGATAGAATAGTAGTGGATCAGAGGTAAATACTAACTGGCTGATGGGACTGAGTCGGCCACTTGCATGGTTCTTGAAGCTTATTAAAGATAAGGCAATCGAGGGATTATATGCGGAGAAATGAGCTATATACGAATAATAGGCGATGAATATGATGAAGTAAGCAGAGGGAAAGGGTGGGGTAGAGAGTGAGCATTTTGAGAGGATTAATATTATAATATTATTATCAATAACTAATAATACTATGCTAATATGTTTATATCTTATCAGATTATTAATACCTTATATGGATTAGTGTTTATCTGATGAATAATATCTTATATATAGTTTAGTTGTTTACACAGTTCTTTAGCGGTTAGTTAGCTATTGAATACGTTCTGTTCTCCCGAGACTGATGTAGGAAAACCGTTTTCTGCATATGATAAAGAAGGAAATAATGCAGGTTTGATCTGCAGCTTTAGTTTATAACCGTTGCAGTGTATGTGCGGCAATTACGTTTTTATGGTGTACAGGTTGACTGAGATCGAGTGGAAACACGTGGGGGATCAATGAGAAGAAGGAGTGAAGAGGTAGAAGGAGGAGATAGAGGAGTGGAAGTGGTGGAAGTGGTAGAAGAGGAATAATTGCAATTGAATTTAGAAATGATGCTGCGGACTGATAATCTAGCTATTTGGTTCGGATATGGGTTGGGTCGATGGATGGTATATGCGGCTGGGTGTTTTAGGAAGTTGAGTTCAACAAATTTCAATTTGTTGGGTGGTAGAAGCAGAGTGGGATGGACGGCAAATCGGAGAGACGACGTCATTTAGCAGCAAGGTGAGGATGAGAACGAGGATGACGAGCCAAGCGAGGTACGGGCGAGCTACAAGTCTGGGCAGTGGCCAGCCGGAGCAACTTAGATGTTCAGGCGGGGAGAGAGATTAGACTGTGAATTGGATTGAGGTAATAAGCGATATGGTTTTATGGGGGTTTATTTGGATTGAAGTATATTTCAGGTGGACATAACTTATTTCAGGTTTATTCTAAAGATTTATTTAGTTAATATTTAGTAATGTATTTAGTTTGGTTGTGACACGTTGAAAGATTGAGTTGAATGGGATAATGTGGACTCTGTTATTAGTATATCTGGTATGCAGATAAGAGTTCTTTCTTCGCTGGCCGATAAGAGGTATGCTTATAGCGGAGTCCGAACAAAGTTTGAACAAGAGGATAAATGTTATCGGGTGTATTAGCGCAATTGCTTTGTTAGGTCTTTAGTTGGCAGGAGGGAGAATGGAATGAAATAGTATCAAGTCTCTGCTGAGAGTATAAGCCTCTCCGCGGAGCGGAGCAACGGGTCTGGGCAGAGCCCAGCCGCCGGAGGCAGACTGGGGAGGAGGGGGGGAGGAGGAGGAGGAGGAGAAATAAATAAATAAAAGGGAATTATTTAGAGGAAGATGAGAGAAGTTGAGAAGATCGATTGCGAGCAGTTGTGAGAACAGTTTGGATATGATCTCTGGTTATTTGAATTCCTTTATCTCTTCCAGAGGCATTGCTGGAGGTGACGGCGATGGTTAATCCTGTAAGGAGCCCATCAGGGTTAGTAACGACATTGATTCGACTAGTGAGGCATGCTTCTTCTGTTTCACCTTCTAAGTCAGCAATGACGACGGTTTTATGTTCTTTTTGGGCTTCTCCTACTCCGTAGGTGCTACTGAATTGGTTGATGGAGGTGGTGGGGGAAGAAAGTTTCAATAATGTAGAGTCTTTAAGATCACATACTACTTGCTTTGTATCAGGATCAACAACCATTTTTGGAAGTTTTGTATTATTTAATGCTGATATTATAGCTGTCCATACTGCATCAAAACAGGGTCCAGTTCTACTTAAAACTTGAACATTGGCACTTAGTACTAATCGTTTTGAATTTTCTGCGCCATCGATTATGAAATTAGATGGATGAATTATTTGTGTGTTATTTAGTAATTGGAAAACTCGTTGAGAAATGACCATTTCTTCTTGAGTAGGAGGGCCATTGCGACTGCCACGAATAATTTCTACATTTGGATAGATAGCAGATTTATCCAATTGTTCAGTGATTCCACCAGTGATGCCACATACTACAGTAGTTCCACCGACGGCAATAACTGAAGAACCTAGAGTTCCTGGTAATAAATCATTTGAAGCTTGGATTGTGATAGGTCTAAATTCATTAAATTTTCGTAACCCACTAGGACGTAGATTTAATTCGAGATGTCTTTGTAGATAAATATCAGGTTCTAATCTAGAAAAGACGTCTGGAGGGAATGATAGAGGAGTTTTAGAAGGTTCTGTGTCCATGTTGTAGTTATATTGTGGTTTATAGTGGAACTGATAATATTAAATGAGATTGATGTTGATCTAAGAAATTTCAGATGTTAGGGTTTAGATAGTTAAGCCGTTAGTTAAGAGGCTGAAGAGGCTGAATGTGGGAGTAATGTACGAATTTTCAACTTCACCAATTTGCTTTCTGATTTATATCGTTAATAATGTCAGGAATTACATCAATTTTTGGTAGTGGTGGAGCTTCTAAGGATGCTGGCTTGGCCACTTCCACTATATCAGCTAATGGAGCAGAGATTAAGAAGAAGCTTCAGCAACAAATTAGTCAAGAGTTGGCAGTTGCTAATGCTACTGAATTAGTTAATGTGAGTGGAGTAGAGGGTGGTGGAGGAGGGTGGTGGAGAGTAGAGTGGTGGAGTGGAGTGTAGTGGTGTGTAGTGGTGTGTGGCATCGGTAGGGACGGTGGTGGTGAGCGTAGGAGCATGTCGCTTAACTTCGGTAATTGTGGCGGTGATAGTGCTAACAATATTAGAAAATAACCGAAAATTGTTTTGAAAAGTGTATTCCTGTTCCTGGATCCGTGGTTAGTAGTGCTGAGAGTGATTGTACTAAAAAGTGTATGGAAAAGTATATGTACGCTTGGAATGTAATTTCCAAGAATTATATTACTAGAATTCAACAAGCGGGAGCATCAGGAATTTAGAGGATGAGAGGGATGAGAGGGATGAGAGGGATGTGAGGGATGTGAGGGATGTGAGATGTGATGGATTGATCTGTAAATAGTTAAATAGTAAATAGTTATAAAATGAGTTTATTCTTCGATGTTGAATGTGACGAAGCCTACAGAAGTTGATGAGGTTGGTGTGATGCAGGGTGGGAATGCAGGTATAGATACGGGTAAGGGTATGTACCAATTAGTATAATAATATAACCTTATCATTATTTGATTTTAATTTAGCTTTGCTGTCATGATGCTAATTTTAGATTAATTTGAATACTACTATAAGATCGATAATCAAATGGCAGGCTATCATTCATATCTGGCTAACAGCGTAGTCGCCATTAACGTTGCATTGCGCTACAACCACAAAAAAAGGAGGTTGTGCGGCAAAACACCTGTTTAAATCAAGCTAAACAAGAGGTCTAAATCTGATCTAGCTCAGATTGAAATTGGAGGCCGGCATAGACGTACATGGGCGTGCAGATTTTTACACGAGAGGGTTCAGCTATTTTAAGATACGAGGAAGAATGAAGGATCTTTACACGCGATATATATTTTACAAAGAAATCAAATAGGAGTTTTTTTGGTAAATTTTTGGTAAAAATTTATATTCTTTGCCAATTTTTTCACTCTTTTATAGCAGCCAATAATATCGGTAGGGGAAAAGCTTGTTTAATAATCCCTGTTTAATAATCCCTGAATCTGAATTCAATCTATTCGAATTTTATATTGATAGAGTTTGAATTAAAGTGTTGGATATTAGATTGAAATATTATACAACCTATTTGATATAGGTTTATTGGACATTTGTGAATTTACATTAACAGTTCCTATCCACTGTATAAAATGTCTTCTTCTGTACCCACTTTATTTGGTATTCCATTGAAATATCTTTCTTTGGTTACTCTTACTGTCCAAAATTCTTCTCTCATTTTGGTAATGCATTATTCAAGAGTTATGCCTGGTTATAATGCTGATTCAAGATATTACGCTTCAACTGCTGTACTATTAAATGAAATTATTAAACTTGTATTTTGTTCAATAGTTTGTATCTCTCAACAAGGTGTTAAAGGTGCTATTGAAGAAATCTTTTCTGGAGATTACTGGAAATTATCAATTCCAGCATTTTTATATACTTTGCAAAATACTTTACAATATGTTGCAGTCTCAAATTTAGATGCTGCTACGTTTCAAGTCACTTATCAATTAAAGATTTTAACTACTGCTTTTTTCGCAGTTACAATTCTCCATAAAGATTTATCTAGGTTACAGTGGTTGTGTTTGGTAATGTTGACATTTGGTATTGGATTGGTTCAAATGCCTCCAGAGGCTTTTAATGGATTGGTTGCTTTTGTTATTGAAAGTGCAACTAG
Source organism: Sugiyamaella novakii (assembly GCA_030575175.1). Lineage (NCBI taxonomy): Eukaryota > Fungi > Ascomycota > Dipodascomycetes > Dipodascales > Trichomonascaceae > Sugiyamaella > Sugiyamaella novakii. The sequence continues at coordinate 7,724 of JAJMIH010000103.1, forward strand.
TGCGGTTGGTAAAGGCGAACAAGGTAAAGATGGTAAAGATAGTGCGGTCGCTAAAGTTGCTAGAGCAGTAGCAGCAGCTCTTGAAAAAGATGAAATGAATGGTTTAGCCGGTTTCATTGCTGTATCAATTGCTTGTATTTTATCTGGTTTGGCAGGTATTTATTTTGAAAAAGTTTTAAAAGGAAGTAAAAAAGTGTCTTTATGGACTCGTAATGTTCAATTATCAATGTTTTCATTGATTCCAGCCTTCTTTTTAGGAGTTGTAGCAAAAGATGGAGGTAAAATTGCTGAAAATGGGTTCTTTCATGGTTATAACGGAGTTGTTTGGTCAGCTATTTTCCTTCAAGCTATTGGTGGTATAATTGTTGCTTTGTGTGTTAAATTTGCTGATAATATTGCCAAGAACTTTGCAACCTCGATTTCTATTCTTATTTCATTTGTTGCCAGTGTTTATTTTTTCAATTTTGCTGTTCATCTTAATTTCTTGGTTGGTGCTACAGTTGTAATTGCAGTAACATATTTATATTCGTTATCACCAGCTAGCGTTAGAAGAAGGCCATCGAGTGAGGAAGAATATAAACAACCTGAGCAAAGATCTGAGTAGAGATTGGACTAGTATTATGATTATAATCAGTTAAATATGGATAATTTATATTAATAGAGTTTTAATTTATTCGAATATTTCTTTGAATATAGGATGACTCGGGAAGCCTCATGTGGCTTAAGCCGCAACGTTCATCGCAGTCACAAATTTTGGTTGGAAACCATGCAAGAAAAATATAAATTTCGTTGATTCCTATTCAACTTTCTACTTCCTATTCACCCATCAAATTTGTAAGTAACAACAACCAACATAATTACATTCTTAGCTTAAATGACGAGAAAAGTTTGCTGTGCACCAGTCCGAATGACCATGTAGTGGGTTACTTGTTCTCTCTCACACATGGTCATCTGTGTGGTTTCTCAAATATACCCAAATTTCTGATCTATGCTTTGAAGAATAATTTTATTAGAAAGATATCATTTTTCAATTACTAACAAGTATAGATAGATGTATAAATAAATAACATGAAACTCCTGTTTCACCACGTCTTTTCCTCCGGCGGCCGCCCACTGTTCGCTCCATCCACGTCTGCCTCCGGCGGCCGGGCGCTGCCCGGACCCGTTGCTCGCTGCGCTCGTTGCTCGTTACTCTGCGGTCCGTCCGCCCCAGCCCCTCCGCGGAGCGGAGCAACGGGTCCGGGCAGCGCCCGGCCGCCGGAGGCAGACGTGGATTATCAGGGGGTTGGACTGCCGCAACGAGTTCGTTCATTCTATCCATCCGCATTTGTAGCTCTGAATTCTATATATCGTCACAGTACGTGCGTTCACACCCCCTTCAACGCAGGATCACAATCCAATGTTAATCCGATCAAATCGGATGGTAAGCCAGTGAGACATGTAAAAAATATCATTTTCATGGTTCCAAGCTTATTTAATAACTGCAGTCCGACTCGAACCTGTCAATTCAGCAGTTTGGAATGAATAGAATATTGAATATATAATTATTTAATTATAAATCTATGACTATCAGAGAATTTAAGGGGTCGTGAAGCTAACGAGTTATTGATTCTGATAAGAAACTAACGAACGCGTTATCTGTTTAATTAAATCGCGTTTAGATAACGTTTATCTAAACTTTTATTAATCTTACGTGAACGCGAAATCGCGTCTTCTGCTACGCCAAGAATTACCACCCACCACTCGCACTAACGACCTGCCACAACGCCTACTACTCCTGCCACACCCATCCGCCTAACTCACCACCCCATTTGCCTCTTCCCGCCAACCTTCCCGCCGCGTCGCGCAATTTGCATTGTGAAAATAGTCCCGCATTACAATTTCCTATTCCAGTTAGACAAAGAGCCTATAAAATCCAAGCAATAATCTCTGTCGATCGGTAAGTAGATCAGTAGATCAGTAGATCAGTAGATCGGTCGATCGGTCGATCAGTCAATCAGTCAATCAGTCGATCACGTAAGATCAAATCAGCCAATCCTGATGCTTGACGCAAATAGCATCCACCAACTTCTTTGTTCTGTTTCTCGGTAGTCTGCACGACTTCTCTACGAGTTTTGAACAGTTTGTACTTTCATCTCTCACCCCATGTTTGCCATTTCTCTAAATAACCACACTGATTACAGTTACAGTTTCAATCACGGTACGGTCACTCCTGCGCCCTCCTTATTCCTGCTCTCACTCATTTTCGCATTAACTTGGCAGCCTAACTCCTTCAACCGAATAGGCACGTGGAAATACTGCGCTGCACCTATCTGCACTGCACTGCACTGCACTACTCCACAGCAACTGGATTCAGGGGAATCGCAATCAAATTCCGATATTTCTATCATCGAGGTTAGAGGACCGGACCCTTGCAGATGTCACTTAATCTTAATATAATTACTATTATCTGATACGATATTTATAATTACTATTATGTGTTATAGGTTATTTATAATTATTCGTTTAACTCTGCTCGTTTTCTTGCTTCTCGTTCTCGTTCTCGTTCTCGTTCTCTTCATTCTACTTCCTTCGATTTACCGAAAAGTGGGACTACTTGCATTATACTGTAACAATAGAACTATCAGTCATATGGTCAATAGATAGAATCATAGATCATAATCATAGATCATAATCATAATCATAATCATACATCATAATCATACATCTTATCTCCAATAAACAGCCGTAAATTCCAGGATATCAACTCCTTGTAATTTAATAAATTTATCGCTCCTTTTAAATCTTTATCGCTATACCTATATAGGGGATATTAACCTTGCTGATATCCCTACTTCAACTGTCAATTTTCAGCTTAACTCCCAACAACTTCCGTTCATCCTTACCAAAATCATCTCCACACACAACCAAAATAGCCAGATGAAACACCTGTCAGCCGTTCAATTATCATTTCGGTAATGAATCAAAAGATCAATAAAAAAAAACATAAAATATAAATTCTAAATTATATGAATTAGCAGATGAATATTTCAAATACTTGGTGTTTTTATTTAATATCCGCTATTAATTAATCTCATACTATCATTTAATGTTTGCACCAATTTTAAGTTAGTATATGTCACGAGGGTTTGAATGCATTGATATTCATTGTTTTATTAGTTCTGTTATCAGGCGGTAGGCGTAGGCGCTGTTAGCTAGGGCTGTTAGCTAGGGCTGTTAGCTAGGGCTGTTAGCTAGGGCTGTTAGCCAGGTTAGCACTACGCACCGCTCTATCAGCCTACCGCTGTAATCAACTTAGCTGCAAACTGTACCATATGCCACTCCAAGTTAAATTAAATGTGTCACTTGTCTGCCAATGTTGCAAGGATTGAGAAAGGTGCTATGACTTATCGAATGAACATAACGAACGATAAATGACATATAAACTTGATATCTCTTCTATTGTTAAATAATAAATTTATATCTTATCACCTATCCATTCCATCCACCTATCCCTTTATCCCTTTTTTCCTCTTTGCTTTCCTTCCTTTCCTTCCTTTCTTTCCCTTCTTTCCCTTCCTACCTAAACCCCAACACTTATCTTTTCAACCATGCTACTATTATAACCCTACATTGCTATTTCGGCAATAAATCTGCTTAACATTTATCCTCGATTTAGGCAAAAACCCCACCAACTGATAATAACCCGGTTTTTTAACGTGCCCATTCTTTACACTCGTTATAATAAATCAAATCAAAAATTTAGCTAGGCTGGTAAGAAATTTAGTTTTAATTTGGTGTTTTAAAATGGCTGGTAGATCATCTATTATTAAAAAGAAAGCCACAAATAACATATATGATATATATTTCGAAAATAAAATAAATAAAAATAATAAAAATAATGATAAAATAATGATAAAATAATAAAAATAATGATAAAATAATAATAATAATATTCAATAATAATAATAATAATAATATATCATATCATATCATAAATAAATACATATTCATCCACCCTGGCTTACGCTGCGTTTATGGCTGGCTTTATGCGGTTGACTGCAGGACAAAAGAAGAAGGCTCGTAAATTCAAAAAATAAATGATAACCCCTTTATAACCAAAAAAAATAAAAAATAAAAAACAATTTCCTGCATCAAAAAAGGAGTCGGCAGGTCGCGTCCAAAACCCTCTTTAGCATGTAATTAATTATTAGAAAAGGACTAATCAATATTTGATTTTAATATTTAAAGAATGATAATTCCCGGACGATTGATTGATTTAATTTTGTTTTCGTTTTTTGATTTTAATTTATTTGTCAACTTGACACAACCAAAATAAAGTTAGGCTATAGATTAGCTTTGATTCATTCTATCCTTAAGTTCAGTCATACTATCCGCCGGTCGGTTATTAGGATTTGTTTAATTATATTTTGGTTGGATTTTAATATTAATATTTTATTAATATTCATCTTTTATCATGTCTGACAAACAAGCACTTGATGTCTTCATCAGACAACCAGTTAATCAATCTATGATTAATTATCTTGCATCAACTACTCTTACTGTAATTAAATGTGATCCTCCTACTCCAATCACAACTCCAATCTCCCCTCCTCCTTCTCCTGATGGCACTGGCTCTTCTATTCCCCTTCCAACTCTTAATTCTTTCATCACTACTTTGGTCCAAAAATCAAATGTTCAAACTCCTACTCTTATGACAACCCTAATTTATTTAGCAAGATTACGACAAAAATTACCTTCTATGGCTAAAGGTATGGCTTGTACTTGTCATAGAATATTTCTTGCTTGTTTAATTATGGCTGCTAAAAATCTTAATGATTCATCTCCTAAAAATAAATATTGGGCAAAATATACTCTCGGATTATTTAGTATTGCTGAGGTTAATCTTATGGAAAAACAACTTCTTTATTTATTAGATTGGGATTTAAGAGTTTGTCCTCAAGATCTTTATACTCATTTTGCACCATTTCTTAGACCTATTAAAGATAATCTCAAACACAAACTTGCTTTACAACAATCACAACAAGCTCAAATTCAAGCTGCTGCTTATTCTCCTTACTATGAAGATTATTCCCATTCCCCTCGTCATCCATACAATACTCCTCCTGTAAGTCCTTATCGAAGAATGACTCAATCAACAACTTCAGTACCGTATCAACAATCCCATTACTACCAATCAGTACCACCTCTATCAACTTCATCATCGGCTTCTTCTCTCTCAACTACATCTTCTTATTCATTATCTCCCACATCACCTATCCTCTCTATGCCCAGTCCAACTGGAACTTATGCTGGTGGTTATTCTCTTTCATCCGACTATTCTCGATCATTAACTACAAAAAAATCTACTTCCCGATTAGGCGTTTCAAAGAATAGATTAAGATTTTGGACCAAATCAAACCAAGGACAAGATTATTATCCATATATGGATGAAACGGTTCGTGCTCTTTAATAACTATTTTTTGCATATATTAATGACGATGACGACGATACGTACTAATTTTTTAAGCATTTTAATTCTTTACTTTTATTTATTTAATAAAATAATAGCATTTATACAAGGCGATTATAAATATGCAGGGGGGTTGATAAGATAAGGATTAGGGTATGTTGCGAGTTGATATTAATATTTACCCGCCGCTTTACCCATTAAATTAATAACAGCTTCGATGTTTTCTGATTTTTGCGCACAACACGGAACAATCTGAAATTCTTTCTGTTTGTCATGTTCTGAGCGTTCGAGGAGTGGATGACTGGATAAATTACTCACCTTCTCTCGTAACCGTGCATACCTATCTTCAGAATCACCCACATCCGCTTTGGTAGCTATTACAAGAATATTCTTATCTCGAAGTCGCTTACTACCCATCTCCTCAAGAAGAATATCGAGATCGTTACAAGGATCAGGTCGATCAAGCGCAATTACAAATACAAGTCCTCCTGATCGTTCAACATGACGCAGAAAATCGAGTCCCATACCTTTATTCTCACTAGCTCCTCGGATAATTCCTGGGATATCAGCAACAGTAAATGAAGGTCGAGAGATTCCTAACGAGATAGTTCCTATTGTTGGATTCAAAGTAGTAAATTCCCAATGTCCCACTCTAGGACGAGCTTGGGAAATGGCTCGAAGAAGTGTCGATTTACCAGCATTTGGCAACCCAACAAGACCTAAATCAGCCAGAAGCTTTAGTTCAAAAAGGAAATACTCCTCAATGCCACTACGTGCCTGTTTGGCAAACTTGGGATTTCGAATATCTAATGTTTGGAAATGCATATTCCCCATACCACCTGAACCTCCAGACAGAAGAAGAACTGGATCAACACCTGGTTTATCTAAATCAATTCCATTAACAGGAATACGATCAACTTCTTGTTCTTTTCGACGAGTAATAAGGTCAAAAAATTTCACTTTGGTATTTAATTTTCGGAAATAATCACGTGATTCGTAATATTCATCTTCTTTCTCCTTGAATATCCATCCTTGTCCATCAAGATAATGTTCTCGATGTAATTGAATAAATGTTTCTCGTTCAACTGAATAATAATCTTCAAAAACATCCACATCAACAAACAGATCTTGATGGGGTAATTTTGAACTTATAGGTAGGCCCAATTCTTGTCTTTCTTGTAGTCGTTTAGCAGATTCCAGCTCATGAAGTTCCTTTATAAGTTTCGGCATTGGGATCCATTTAACCACCGTACCTACTGGTACTTGAATCAATATATTTTTACCATTCTTACCAGCTAATTGATCTGATCCACCTGATTTACCTGGCTCAGCATGATAATGATTTCGCAACTTATGAAGACTTGTTTCTCCTTCAACTGCTTGTATATACACAGAACCACCTTTACCACCATCACCTCCATCAGGGGGTCCTTTTGCTCTTCCTGCTTCTCTTAAGAATGATACTTTACCATCACCACCTCGACCAGCAGCAAGTTTAATAATTCGTATATCAGCAAAATTAGTTTCTTGTTTATGTCTATGTCGATAAGCATCTAATGAGTAGGGGATTTTATATTTAGTTTTACGTAATTCGGGTTCTTCTGGAGCCCAATGGTCTTGATATAAAGCTGATTGTTCAACCATATCTTCGATTCCTAGGGAGGGTGAGGTTGATGTAAAGAGACGAAGTTGGGGGTAAGTAATTGTAACATTATTAGCGAGTATTAGTTTCGGTAATTTTAAATAATTACTTCGTAAGTGAAACATTGAAATAAATAATTTTGAATAATAAATAGAAAGATTTGGCCAAAAGATAGTAATGGTTGTGTCTTGGCCGAGTGAAAAATTCCAAGCCGTTCACTGTGCGACATTACGCCGCATCCAAACACCTCTTCACAATCATCAAACGACAAGCTTGTCTCATATTCCACCAACCATACAATGGACGACGTGAAAATGGAAGAAGCCCCTTCAAGTCCACCTGGACGGGAAGATGATACTTTAACTTCAATCGATCTAGAATCATCACAATCACAATCACAAACTTCCGGCACTAAAAAGTCCAAATCAAAAGCCAAGAGCGTAGCATCTACTATCGATAAAATTGCTGATCCAGGAACTCCTACCACAGGGTCAACGGACCCAAATAAACCAAAAAGAGGTGGTTCAAAACCAATCCTTAAAATAAGTGGTATCGCTAGAGTTGATAATAACCTAAAACCAACCCTTTTCGCCGCTCCTACTGCCATCAACCAAAAAAACTACTATACAGATTATCTCAAACGAGACGATCAGATATATTTCAATCGTCAGTGGGCTGAAGAGCAGAAAAGATTAAAAGAAAAGGAATTAAAAGATAGAGAGTTAAAAGTGGAGAAAAAAGCTGCTATAAAATTGAAATTGGAAGATAGTAGTAGCGTAGCTGCTGGATTAGATGAAGGAGAAATTGATGATGAAGAAGATGAGGATGATTCAGAAGAAGAAAAGGAGGAATTAGCTGCTGGTGCTCGAACTTTAGTTGTACATTTTGGATCAAGAAATTTACGAATTGGATTAGCATCCCAAGTTTATCCAAAAACAATCCCAAATGTCATTGCTCATAGATTATCTAATGAGGATGATTCAGAGGATTTAGACGAAGATTATGATGACGATTCGAATACTGGCACCATTTCCCTTCTATCTGATTCATTCAAAAAAGCAGGGAATACTGTGCGTAAAGATCTTAAAGAACGAATGAGATTCTATAAACGAAGAATCATCCCTAATTCACATGATCTCGTAGTGGGGTTTAATGGACGTCAACATCCAGAAGTAATCCCTGAACATAATGATGTCCAGAGAGAAGAATGGACTGATATCGAAGAATTAAACACTCCACCATACATAGTTGGTGAAAAAGCCCTTAAAATTCCTCCCTATTCTTCACCAAAGTACAAGCTTTTTTGGCCAATTACTCATGGATCATTTAATGAACAAGATTATTCATCACCACAACAAGTTCTTGGAGATCTTGCCATAATACTAGTCGAATCACTTGAAAAAGAACTAGCAATCTCAATCCGTCAATTCAAAGACTACAACGTTGTACTTCTAATCCCAGATCTGTACGAACGAGCATACGTAACCAACCTAATTGAACTGTTCCTTGATATGAGATTTGCTAAAGTTTGCATCCAACAAGAAGCAATTGCCACTACCTTTGGTGCTGGTATCTCAAATGCTTGTATAATCGATATTGGTGCACAAAAAACATCTATCACATGTGTTGAAGAAGGTATTTGTATTCCTGATAGTCGTGTAAACCTTAAATATGGAGGTGATGATATCACATTGGCATTCATTAAATTCCTTCTTGAATCGAAATTCCCTTATAAATCAATCGATGTTTATAAAAACCCTTATGACTGGCAATTAGCGAATGAACTTAAACATAAATTCATTACGGCAAATGATGCTGATGTAGCTATTCAACTTTATTCATTCCATCAACGAAGTCCTGATCAGCCCACAAGAAAGTATGATTTCAAGACTTTTGATGAGGTAATGTTAGCATCTCTTGGTTTATTCTACCCACAAATCTTTATACAGGAGGGTAAACTTGATTCAAAATTCGAATTATTTCCTCGTTCATTTGATGTTTATGATGGTAAACATAATGACCCTCTCTCAGATGCTCAAATTAATGTCGGCAAGGAAACCTTGGCTGTATGGGGATTGTCTTATATCAAAGAACTTACAAAAGAACAAGAGAAATTAGCAGCATCGTCAGCAACTAATGGAACATCCAAACTAAACGGAAATACTCTTGCAGTTTCTGCGGTTTCAACTCCATTGCCTAGTTCCGCCCCTGGAACGCCAGCTCCTGAGGGAGCTGGTAAACCTTCGGCTGCCTCAACTGCCGCATCCGCTTCTCACCTCTCAGCGGCGCAGATCCAACAAAATAACCAGTTCCAAGCTGCAGAAACGATTGATCCTCATTCTGTACCCTCCATCGGACTAGACCATGCTATCATTGAATCCATCACCCAGGCTGCCAAATCTTCTTCTTCCAAACAATCCTTCTATGAAAGCTTAATGATTGTTGGTGGAGGAGCGAGTAAAATCTCTGGGTTTGACAATCTCTTGATTGACCGTGTGGGAATGTGGAGAAACAATGCTGAGGAAGAAGATTTTGACGAAGATGCACAAGGGGATATTGCAATCATGCCCGTGCCTCGTGAAATGGATCCTTCTTTAATATGTTGGAAGGGCGGTAGCGTTCTTGCCAAACTCAAAATTGTCAATGAATTGTGGATCTCCTCCAACGATTGGGATCTCTTAGGCTCGAGAGCCTTACAATATAAATCCATTTTCCCATTTTAATTACTTTATATAAAGTATTTATTTATTTACATTATTTCTGTCTCTAGCTGAAGCCAGGTTAGCTTTCCTTAGGTCTAGTTTCCACTTTTATCGCTCTGATCCTGTGCCCTCAGGTACTTCACTAACAAAAAGCTTTGTAACTACCTTTCTGAGTACAACACTCAACATACTAAAACACAAGATTATCTCGCGATTCAATCTCAAAAAGTAATCTCGGAACAAAAAATAACTGATTCGACCCAGGATCGAACTGGGGACGTTCTGCGTGTTAAGCAGATGCCATAACCAACTAGACCATCGAACCGTCTGATTTGATTTCTAGGATTCTTGATACATTTTCAGGTCTATTATTTTCAGAGCCGTATAATAAGAGGCGTCCGCCGCAAGCGGCTCCAGGGTATGGTAATCATTATCGTCATCAAATGGCATTACAAGTTTAAATATTAATAAATAATATCGCCAAGTGTATTATCTACCCAGGTATTTGAAGTTGAGATATTATGATTTTTGTAGCAATTATCAGAAAAAGACCAAAGGCCAAATATTATTGGGAATGAGAACCGTCAGGACTTGGGCGTGCGGCTTAGGATGTATACTAATTTAGCACTGCAGCAAAGTTCGCGTAACGCGTTTGATCGAATATTCATTAATCAAATAAAATGGCTAAAAAAAGTGAAAAGAATAAGAAGGAAGAAGCGAAAAAGGATCCCATTGATGATGAAAATGAAGATCTTGATGAAGAATTGAACGAGTTAGTAAATGAAGACATCAACCCATATGAAATATTAGGACTAAATCCATCAAATTCGAAAGAAATAACTGACAAAGATATTAAAAAAGCTTATAGAAGGAAGGCGTTAACGAGTCATCCAGATAAAGCGAGTAGTGATGAGGAAAGAATTAAATTTCATTCTGAATTCCAACGTGTAGCTTTTGCATATAGTATACTGAGTGATGTGGAGAGAAGAAAACTCTATGATCGTACTGGAAGTTTAAATGAAATTGAATCAGAAGCCAGTTTCCGAGATTTGTTTTCTGATCTTTGTAAAGCTGAAGTTTCTAAAGAATTAATTGAGGAAGATAAAAAAGAGTATAGAGAAAGCGGAGAAGAAGAAGAGGATATTTTGAAATATTATAAAGAAGGAAAAGGGGATATGGAAGTTATTTTTGAGAATGTTATTCATAGTGATATTTTAGAAGATGATGAGAGAATCAGAAAAATTATTCAAAAAGCAATTGATAATAAGGTCGTGCCTGCTTATTCCAAGTTTACAAAAGAGACTTCTGCAACAAAAAAGAAGCGTCGGGTAGCTGCCGAGAAGGAAGCTAAAGAAGCAGAAGAACTTGCTGAAGAGTTAGGGTTAAATAAGGCTAGATCAAAAGCTAATTCGGATGAAGGTGCTTTGGCTCTTATGATTAAATCTCGACATCAAGATAAATTCTCGAATCTCATTAATCAGCTTGAGGCGAAATATGGTACTGAACCTGCCAAGAAGAAAAAGAAAAGTAAGAAATAGAGTAACTTATGTATGAATTATAAATATAATTTGATTAAAAAGTCAATAATAAACATGTTTTAGGATTATCGTATTAGCAAATGTGCAGACGTTCATTTAGTACCTAGATTGTTACGCTTCAGCCAACCTCATTAATTTCTTATTCCTTGCAAGTGTCTTTAAGGTACGTCATACGTTCTCGAGATTAGCGGTATGCTAAGTCATAGCTATGATAACTGAGTAGTAATAGACTTCTCATCTTTTAAGTTTGAAGATTGTATGTTGGCAACAATGAAGGATATTTTGTTATTTAACAGTGGCTTAGTCATTTAGCGATATGAACATTCCATTAACCCCACTCGTATAACAGAAGCTCCAACTAGACCAAAGGGACCGTTCGTTCTGAAGAGTCTATTAATGGCATTGCCGAGGGGCCAAAGTCGACAAAACTGTAATCACTGAATGAAAAGAGACGAAAGCTGTGATGGGAAAGATGATGTCTCACTGAAACTTAGAAACCCGTTTTAATTGATTTAAGTTGGCTAGTAACCGATAATTATACTAGGTTGAGGGTTTTTACTCTAAGAAGGAATACCCAGGGGTAAATTGGGTTAGGGCATTATAGTGAGTTGATGGATTAATTTCTTTTCGCGTAGAAACTTACAACGATAACTCATATGGATATAAGAAAGTGATCCTATCAACCATGATCGTTAAAGATAGTATGGGTTAAGGATTTTTTTTATCTATCGAGGTGTGCTTAGGTGTGCTTCATACCCTTGGTTCTTTCCTCGTGACGACGGCTGGGCTAATTTTATTATTTTGGAGAAATGGTATCTCTACCTTACACTATTCCAGGAAATCTTTTAAACATACAGCGCTGTTCGCTGTGGATGTGAGAGTGAAATGTAGTTTCAAATACACTGTTCTACCTGCTAAAGGTGTACCTAATCGTTTATCCTAATCGATCCAGATGGTGACTATCTTTTAAACAATCAAGGAGGTGCTAAACTTAAATGGAGTAACTTTATGTATTTCTGGTTAATCGGTTATATGGTGTGTAACGTAAGACTGACTAGACTGACCTACAGTTATTTCATTAATATTGATAGGAATCTCGCATAGGTTGAAAAGCTTCAGGTCTTCTGTAATATTTATAAATTTGTAATTAACAACTTCTTGCTTCTAATTTAGATAACTGATGGTTTTTAAATACATATGGCATGATAAATCTCCAGGTTCGCGGAAGTTACATTTCGTGCCATCTTCGTACTACTTGCCGCGCGTATGTATTGCGCGTATGATCTTGACGATCATCTAAATTTCACTTCACGTAAACTGCGCGTGTGAAGGACCACCACTCCAGTACCAACACCCATAAAATGACTACTTCAGCACATCCCCAAACTGAAAGTTATTTAAGAGCTCCAGGGTAAGTTAATTCTTCAACTGTTGATTGCAATTTCTAACTCTTTTTCTAGTAATAGCAATGATAACTTAACGTATGATTCCATTTCCCGAGATGAGGTCTCTTTAAGTCAGCCTGTAGAATATAATGATCATTTCTTATTAAACCTGCAAGAACGAAAATACTCCCAGCAATACGCGAATATTTATTACATGAGATTAGAACTTCAAAAAAAGGCTGTTTTCTCCAGTGCTTCTAAATCCTGGTCTGATATGACGATTAATGGAGAATCGGTCAAGCACGTAACCAAAGTCCTTGATGTCAGTCAAGGGCCCGTTGTATGGGTCATTGGAACCATATATAAGGAAATGAAGTATAAACCAAGTATCCTTGACGATGTATCTGCCTCGGTAAGTATTGACGTTTTGACTTCTCAGCAATTTAGTATCTAACAAGTATATCCAGCATTATGGAGCTCCAGCGGTAAGGAAGGAGAAGTACACCGATCCAGATACTGATTCAGTGCAACTGGAAGATGAATCTGGTCGGTTACAATTGAAGGGAGATTTAGTAAATAGCGAATTACTGGTCACTGGAGTTGTTGCGGCAGTACTGGGTACTGAAGATGCAACGGGAGATTTCCATGTCATGGATATCAGATATCCTGGATATGCTCCTCAGAAGACCAAAGGGAGCGGAAAAGGATATTTAGCACTTGTATCAGGATTGGAAATTAATGGAGATAATGAAAAATTCCAAGTCGAGCTTCTTGAAGAGTTTTTATCTGGTGAATTAGGTGGCCAGGACGATAAAATACTTGCATCTCAAATCTCACATTTGATAATGGCCGGCAATTCTGTAAGCGATTTTATTTCTAAAGATGATGATGATGTCATCAATAACGGCAGCAATAAGAACACAAAGTACCGATATGGAGCTGACAACACTACTTTCCATGCTGCTCCAATGAAGAGATTTGATGAAATTGTCACGAATGTAGCATCAACTTTACCACTATCGATCATGCCAGGAAAATCCGATCCTGTGACTAGCAGCTTACCACAACAGCCATTTCACCAGGCCCTGTTCAACTCATCTAGACAGTTAATCAAATCACAGGTAGTACACACCGTCACTGATCCTTATTGGTGGGATTTTAATGGCGTCAGAGTGTTTGGTACCAGTGGGCAAAACATCGATGATATTTATAAGTATGTCAGTAATGATGATCGTCTTAACATGATTAATCACACTCTTCTATGGAGGCATTGCGCTCCTACAGCTCCGGATACGTTATGGAGTTATCCTTTCCCGGATAGTGACCCATTCATTCTGAAAGAAACTCCACATGTCTATTTTGTAGGAAATCAACCACGATATGAGACTGTATATATTAAAGATGAGCGGGATTCGGAAACTCCCGTTGAAGTGAGGATTATATCTTTACCGAAATTTTCCGAAACGGGTGAGTTCGTATTAGTTGATCTTGACACACTTGATGCCAAGCTTATATCTATAGCCTCTACAACTACATAAATATAGATATTTTATTTACATTAGACGAAGTCACTATCTGCCGAGCAGCAGTGGCCCGTTTATTCGACGATAGCAAGTGGGTAGTCTCCCTTGCGATTGGCAGAGATTCCGTAGGTTGTGTCAGCACCATAGTATGCGTATTGGATGGTACGATTGGATTCAGAAACAGAGAGCCTGTCGAGCATGGTGTTGGCAATATGAGGGAGGAACGGCGTTAGGATGACTGAAGCTACTCTGGTGGCTTCAGATGCGTCTTTGATAATAGCGTCTTGAATGGCAGCCTGGTCGGGCGACTTGTAAGTCCACGGTGCAGTGTCTTGAATAAAGACATTGACTTCGTTAATGAGCTTCCATACTTGATCAAGTGCTCGGGCAGAGTCGTGTTGTGACATGTGATATGTTACTTTCGAAAGAAGATCATTAGTATTATCGACGATGGATTTATGACGCGAGACGATATCAGGGGTGGTAAAAGTTACGGATTGGAAGATGAAATCTGCATCAACGCAAAGTGATCGATGGATATTGAACTTGCTACCGCAGATTCGTACGACAAGATTGCCGTATCTATTTACAAGGTGGATATTGTGTCTTTGTTGAACCCTTTCATTTGAGAATGGAGTATCGTGATCGAGGTAAGAGTCATTGGCAAGGAAATATCTCACACTATCAATACCAAATTTCGCAATGGTTTCAATGGGATCGACCACATTGCCAAGGGATTTGGACATTTTAGTTCCTTCAATTGTCCAATGACTATGTACCACAACTTGTTTAGGGACCGGAATACCAGCAGCTATCAAGAAAGCCGGCCAGTAAATAGTGTGAAATCTGAGAATATCTTTACCAACAACGTGGACATCAGCAGGCCAGC
Organism: Sugiyamaella novakii; assembly: GCA_030575175.1. Lineage (NCBI taxonomy): Eukaryota > Fungi > Ascomycota > Dipodascomycetes > Dipodascales > Trichomonascaceae > Sugiyamaella > Sugiyamaella novakii. The sequence goes on from JAJMIH010000103.1 coordinate 22,855, forward strand.
AACTTGAGAGATAATCGTTTTCGGATTTCCAAGGGAATCCGGCACTTGTAAGATAGTTTGTGAGAGCATCAAGCCAGACATACATAACCTGATTTTCTTCATCGCCAGGTACGGGTACTCCCCACGGACAACGAGATCGGGGACGAGAGATACTCAAATCATCTAATCCTTGAGCAACTTCATTTTCGACAAATTTATATTTTTGTTCAGGGACAATGAACTGTTTGTTGTCTCTGATATATTTCAAAAGAGGCTCTCGAAGTTTAGAAAGGGCAAAAAAGTAATTCACTTCCGATGTCCATTCAACAGGTTTCCCTGTTTCACGAGAAACCATCTGTTCGACTATTGTACCATCGTACTTGGTAGTAGTCTCTTTAATGAGTTGAGTTTCAGGGTAAAAGGTTTCATCGGATACACAATACCAACCTTGATGAGTTCCTTTATAAATGTATCCATTTTGATCAAGGATTTCCCATAGTGCTCGAGATGCCTCAATATGATCTTTATCAGTGGTACGAATGAATCTATCATAATTGAGTTCAGCTTTGTCGGCCAATATTTTAAATGATTGAGCAGTTTTATCTACAAATTCCTTTGGATCTTTACCAGCAGATCTAGCTGCCTGTTCAACTTTGACCCCGTGTTCGTCAGTGCCGGTGGTCATAAACCCACCTTTTTCTGGATTCAAGAACACCTGCCATCTTTTCATAAGATCAGCTACTGCCATTGAATGCATATGGCCGATATGAGGATTAGCATTGACATAAAAGATAGGAGTAGTCACATAGTATGGTTTGTCTCTATTGTCGGTAAGTTTGTGGGGTATATATGAAGATGGAGAAGGAGTTGATTGTTTAGCGAGTTGAGAAGTGCTGAAAGATTTGGAAGATATTAGGGGTAGTAATTTCACCCAAGACTGTGAGGTCTTTAATGGGGTTAATTCTAACTTGAGCATTGAATTTGGATGTGGAGAGAGATATATTGAGTTCAAATATGATTTCATATGAATCTCATGGATCTCGAGATTTTAGTGGCACGTGATCAGATTCAGTGGTTTACCTAACCCAATGAGATTTGAGGGTAATATTATCGTAATTTTAGACCTTAATGGGGTTTGTGAGATCTCGTGGAATAGTATAATGTAGTCTGATGTTGAATATTTTAGATGTTGATAGTAGTCATGTGATAGTAGTGAACGGGTGACTGGTATAAGAAGTAGATATGGGTTGTTATTTGTACTTTTTGTCTTAGTGTTACATTAGAAGTAGCATGTAAGAGATTCATTTCAAGCAGTCAGATGAACCGATAAGGAAAATTCACCTTTGTCTCAATTGCATTCTGATATATCTTTGAAGAATAAGCCAATATTGGCTCAGAGGAGTCCCTGCATCATAACATGTGCTTCATTTGAGCAATTTGATTACAAAATTTATAACCTTATAAACATATATCTGATTATAAAGGCAGAAAGTGGTCATTAATCCTCCGTAAATCAGCAGCTAACAAAAATTTCACTCAATATACTTCAATTCAGATATTAAAAAATACCCTTGCCCATTTACCCCTGAATATGCCCTCTAGAATGAGAAACCCTCAACCGTCGGGTATTCCATAGGAATTTAGATATAAGTTATTTAGCACATAAAGAACAAGGTCGTTCTTGGAATTAATTTGGACTTAGTCAGACCCGCTTGTGCATGAAATCAAAATCGTATATACTCCCTTCGTGGAGAAAAGAGGATCGTATACTAAAGAGATCAAATCCTTTGATTGGTTTTCAAATGATTACCGACTGAAATCAGGCTCAGAGATGGTGACATGCCATGACACAGATTCCTACCAGTCAAAAGAAGCTCTACAAAGATCAAGCTGGAAACTTCATATTCTAAATGTATGAAAAGCGTTTTACTTCAATACAACGACTTGATAATACAAACGGTAGCAACTGGCTAAGTCCATAAACCTATACATACAGGAAAAGTTCACTAAGTCGATGAATAATTCGTTTTAGTAAGGTTACAGTATGTAGGAGATAACTGCCCATATCTGATCTCTAGACGGTTGCTCATGCATTGACCACTCGAATTTACAATATTATATTCATCCTTACATGTCTGTTTCATTAATTCGTTAATATATATGTAACATTTTTATTTACCACCAGTTGTAGTAGTTTTAACAGCCTTTTCAGCAAATAATGACATGATAGCAAAGACCCCATAAAATAAAGCTAAAGGATATGCTACCAACACTCTCATTTCAGATAATTGTAAGTATGAAACGAAAATAGCAGATGACGAATAAGTACACCAAAGAACAACAAAAGCTGATAAGAGATAACCAATTGCATTGCTAAACATGTTAGTTGGACAATCCAGAGGGTACGGAGGCACTCCCTACGCAGATTCGTATCGTTCTCACTCGCTTATACTCACTCTAAGGAAACAACTATTCCAAGTGCGCTGGTAAATGCTAACGGCAACAAACAGTACCCTAGAACACTTGCAGTTCTAGTGAAATCTATCGACTTTAGCGCCATGAGGTTAAGAATTGCGTACTGTGATAGAATTCCCACCAACGCAATACCGTAAATATACCCGAAATGGACCTTTCCTGACAGCAGTAGGAATGTGCCAAACAATAGGAAGAATAGAATTGGCCCTGCTAGATCCGAGTCGTCCATAATGTGCTGATCAATAGAGCGAAAAGGGTTAAGGACAGTCAAGGTCTTGAGTTGGATGTGTGAAAAGTTGATACCAAGTTCTGAAAAAGTTAGTTAATTTGAGAAGGCAACTGGGCGTTTGACGCCAGATGAAGAACAGATCCGTCTCACCAAATACCCACCTTCTAATAAGGGTGGTTCCCCAGGGTAACCAGAAGTACCAAAAGCAGCAAGAAAACCAGTAGAAAGACGTTCTCGTTGAGAATCGACTCCATAAGAATAGCCAGATCTACCTCCTTGAGGAGTCATTGTTCCACCTACAGCGGAAGAAACATTAGAGCTTCCTAATCCATATGAAGGAGTTGTAAAGTTTGTAGGAAAGAATTGAAGATTTTGAGCAGACGAACCGGTTGGTTGTTGTTGTTGTTGTTGTGGATTATAATTTTGTGAGTAAAATGACATTTTTAAGAGTGTGTAGTTGATGGATAGCAACTGTCAGTCTATAAATAGATTTTCGGATAGCTGATTCGATTCTTTGATTTGTTGATTCGTACTCTTCAAGTTGTCCTGTAATTGTAATTTTGGCTTTCTAGATTTCTAACAATCAACCTTATTTACTGGAATCTATTGGTGAAGGTTGTTATCTGCTGTCATTTTTGTTAGTAGAACTGATATCGGTTTGATGTGGCGGATGGGCTATGCGGCTGATTTTAGTGGTGGGAAAGCGCGCTTCGCGAGAACGCGTCAATAAATTGAAATTTGCAGATCACAAGAGTTAGGGAGGAGAGTGAAGAGAATGGAGAGATTGAAGAGAGAGGAGTAATTTAAATAAAAGAACTGAAGATTAAGTTCTAATCGGTGATAATATTTATAAGCTACTTGAAATAGAAGTCCTCTCCTTCTCAAGCTAGAGCGCTTGACACTACATCTCATCTTATCAGCATCACATCTAAAATGTCAGATTATACGAATATTGAAAGAACGCTGCTTCAATCTTTCATCGCTCGTAGAACATTTACAAATTCAGAGGCAATTGCTTGTATTGATAAAATACGACAGGTAGAATCTCAAGATGTTGGTAATGATACAGAAGAAGATCTCCAAAATACAATCAATAAAATTAACAGAGCTATTGAACCATTTGGGTTAAATATCATTAAAACTCGAGATGAGACATCATCCAACACCTTTCATTATACGTTAGTTAACAGACTAGCTAATAAAATAGCCCAGTTAGCTACCGCCTTGTCTGCTAATGAAATTGACTTCTTCAAAGTTCTCTTAGACCAAATTTTTGTCGGAGAACAGCATACACCTGAAAAAGATCAATTCTGGATTCCATTTACTAGTTTATCAAAGTGTGCTAAAATTCAAGCCGCCAGAGTTGCCGCCGATCAGCAAAGAGCTGCTGAGCAAGAGGAAGAAACTGAAGAAGATGGAAGAAGGATTGCCACTGTATTTAAAAAGCCACTAATTGAGTCTGAATATAAACTTTTGTTAGAGATTCTTTGTGAGGAATCATGGGTTTTAGTAACTGTGTCAGGCAACTCTCGAAGTATATATCCATCGCCGCGACTTCTTGCAGAACTTAGACCATACTTGATTGAACGGTATGGCGATGGGTCGAACGAAGAATTGAGTATACCAGCATCCAACCACCTGCGGTTCTGTTTAGCGTGTAAAAACGTATTTACTCGAGGGATTCAGTGTCAGACTGCAGGGTGTGCGACTAGACTTCACAAAGCTTGTGAAGATGCATTCTACCGTCACAATGGCGGTTCATCGTGTCCGAACTGCAGTTCGGACTTGAAAGAATCAGGTATCGTAGTTTGAGTTGGGGAGAAGCACTCCGCGCAGCGGAGCCACGGGTCTGGGCGGAGCCCAGCCGCCGGAGGCAGAGGAGGAGAGGAGGATTATTTAATAAATATATTTGAGATGAACTATGGTATGGGAGATTCTCGAGGGGCAATCTCGACTATTTTTGTAGAATCTGCAGTTATAGTTGATGGTTCTGGTTCTGGTTCTGGTTCTGGTTCTGGTTCTGGTTCTGGTTCTGGTTCTGGTTCTGGTTCGGGTTCGGGATCTTGCTGGTCGGATATGGTGGTGATATTTCTTAATGTACTTGCAATAGTAGATGGTTTTACTTTTGTTTTAGCTGTTTGTTGTGCAATTTTAGAATCTTCAATTTGATCAAGAATTTCAAAATCAACTTGATCTATAATGTCGTAAACAATATCATCAGCAATTTGTTCATCATATCTCATTGATACAGGTTTGTAAGAGAGGGTTTCGATTGGATACTCAAAATTAGGACCAAAATTAAATTGTGCTATACCACCTCGAAAAACACTGATGGTCGGAAAATATCCCGCTTGACCATCATCAGCATCACGAGCAGCCATGTTTTTTTGAAATTGACAATGAGGTGGTAAGAATTCTATTAAATCTCGAAATGCAATACCCATATCTTGGCCATTTTTGAACACTTGAATATAAGAACCGGGTATAGTAGCAGGAACGAATTTTTCAGAGTCCTTACGTTTCTTGTTATACAAAGTTTTTGGCAGAATTAATTCATCCATGGATTTGGTAGGTATATAATCTAAGGTCTCAAAATATAATTGACCTTTATATCGGATAGGTATTCTATCTCTAGATATATCTGGGGGGATAATATTACCAACTTCATTTCTTGGAATATTAATATAAAACCCTATAACATCACCAGTCTCGAATGATTCATTCATAAATGGTAATGGTCGAGAAGTATGAACTTTTTCTCCCCCAACATCCCGAAGTCCATACCCATAAGCATCGTGACCAGCAGGGGCTTCTAAACTAGCCTCTCTACGTGTAACACCAATTCTGACATGTGCATCAGGAGCACTTTTATCAGTTGGATCATTACCACGGAGTATTTTCGTTTCATAATACCATTTACCTTCTCTCAGACCAACATTGGCTCTAGCAGATCGAAATCCTTGATTACTACTAACAGTCAATCCATCTTTTGAGATAAATACTTGAGATGATCTATCTTCATATGATACCCTTGCAGAAAATGGTTCTACTTCTGTCACAGCATAAAGCACCGATGAAAGACTTGGATTACCACTACATTGAAGGTATCTGAATCCTCGTTTATTATGAGGATGATCTTCAGTACTAAACACACGAGGTAAATTTATTTCCAATGAATTAACATTAACCAATTCAGCAGATTGAAAAATTGGAGCATGGGGAATTGCTCTTAAATCATTTGGTTGTAATGGTGGAGGTCTTATCCTTGGCATCAGTACAATCTCTTGACTCGGTATAGGGCTTGATTCATGAGATGAATCATTCTCTCTTTTACGTTTATATCTTTTTACTGGTTGAGATTCATCATTCAACTTCTTTTCCGATTCCATAATTGTCAGCCAACTTATTGTTATTTTACTTCTCTATTAGTCCATCCATAGGCGTAATTTTCGTGAACTAAATGAAATTTCTCAGCCGTACTCCTCCTTCTCTCTGCCTCCGGCGGCTGGGCTCCGCCCAAACCCGTTGTGCTCGCTCCGCGAGCGGGCCTATCCAATCTCACCAACTTTATACTCTGCTCGTGACAATTCCTCCCTTCTTCTCCCGTACTCCTCCCTCTCTCTGCCTCCGGCGGCTGGGCTCCGCCCAGACCCGTTGTGCTCGCTCCGCGAGCCGGCCTATCCAATCTCACCAACTTTATACTCTGCACGTGACAATTCCTCCCTTCTTCTCCGTCTCTCCTTCCAACTCCCTCCCTCTCTTACCAACTCCTGCAAGCTAATCTACACTTAACCAAGCTAATCTTGCAGATCCAAACTACCGAGTTTACCATGTCACATGATAATTCCACTCTAACTTATCCTCCTTCATTTTTCCTTCCTTAAAAAGGTCCTCCCGACTAGCACTTTACCTGTTTTGGAGTCTTATCAGCTTATCGCCCGCTTCCTCACCAGTCTCGTAGCCCCTTCGCTCCCTCCGCCCGTCGTTTAATCACGGAATCTAACATTTCATTTTCCCCGATTCAGAATCGTATGATATGATACTGTCATGAAATAACTACACGTTTCAGACGCATGTTTGTCTTACTCTCACTCATACTAACTGATTGCAGGTCAATAAACGCTCAGTTTCGCCGAAATAATGCGAAATAACACATTATTGGCAGTTCAGATGCACATTCTGGGATGCTAAACTGCATCACCGCACTTTTTGCCGCGTCATTTCGTTATTAATAGTACAAATAAGTGCACGAAGCCGTACTGGATGCCGAGACTTTTCTCTGTGGCCATAGCATGCGAGGTATAAGCGAGGTGTAAGCGAGGGATAAACAAGGTATAAGCGAGGTAGCATAGGCGAGGTAGCAATAGGCGAGGTAGCAATAGGCGTAAGTTGAGCGTGTACCGAACATGAGCTGAACAGAACGTGAGGCTCGAACAGAATTCTCACTTCTCGTGAGCTCGCTTAGTTCGTGCAGGACTTTTTCATTAGCCTTAACCCCTCCAACCGCCCTAATTTGCTCCTAATTCTCTAAAAATAGAAAAATCAACCTATCACCTATCAGTCGCTTATTCCCAAGTCTCGTCTCGTCTCGTCTCTTTTCTAGCTTTGTCTCTTGTAGCTTTGTAACTAGCCATATACTCTCACCTCCTGCAATCTCCTATGATCACCATTGTTCTTATCCACTGTACGAGGCGTCTCGGCGTCTCGCTCGTGTAAGACATGCCAAGTAAATAATAATCTACAAAGGATATTGGCTAAGTTGGGTTGGTTCTGTTTGTCTTATCAATGCAGTTGGACCACTATGGAATTTCAAGGAGATAATCGGACAATTGAGTTACCACAACCGTCAGGAGCAGGAGTATGATCCGGGAATTAAGTGTGAAGCATAACGAAGAAACAGGAAACCTACAAAGCGTTAAAGTTAATTAACGTTAAATCGACATTAACTTGTTGCCCCTACGCCCAAACTTTTAACATTCAGGCGTATCACCGGCTGTATGTACATAGGCAGGAACGGCATGCCATCTCCGGTGTGAAACACTCGGATCATATCAGAATACGGCTGAATGGTGAATGCACATCCAACCTTAAGTAAACTTCGGACCACTGCAGGAAAGTTTGTAAAAAAAGGAAGTAAAGACCCGAGTATAAAGTTGGTTCCTAGATGACCCGATGACAGATCATGACCCGATGAATAGATCAATTAGCTAATTAATGGGACATCGACTACGACATCGGCTATTCACCGACTAAATACCGACTATTGATTTATCAACAGGGTAAGAATGTCGTTGCTTATTGTGGGGCGCCGGAATAAATCAAGTTTACAAAAAGGGGCATGAGAGACATGGAAGTTTCAAATGCAAACTAGGTAACAACCGGTTAGAGAAAACAAAAGGATTTGTTGAGGATGGATTTGAAAGTAGATTTCGGATGGCGATGCCTAAGTTGGTGAGGTGTTTGTTAGGCGTGCTAGCTATACCACTGGTTAGTGGTGGTGGTGGAGGTGGTTGGTGGGTGGACTGCGGACGGCAGATGCGGCAGCTATTCCGTGTAGGAGATCAAGATGAATCAAGATGGATCAAGATATGAACATGAATCTAATGATAACTAATGGATGACTACATGATGTAGATTGACGGCATGAGTGGTACGTTGAGGACCTGAGCAGTACATGAAATTGGGGTGAGAGGGTGAGAGCATGAGAGGATGAGAGCGTGAGAGGGTGAGAGCATGAGAGCATAAGAGCATAAGAGCGTGAGAGCGTGAACAGTAATTGATCTCAGCTATAATTTGTGTATGGTTCGTTCTTCCGTCTTATCAAATAGACGGCACAACGAACCGATCACTCATGCGGGAATTAGTCCTGTCCTACTTCCTTGCTGAGATATAGCGGATAAAGCAACCCGCCGCATTTAGTTAGTATGAGCTAAACTATTGCCGACAAGATTCTCTTCAGATAATCTCGAACAAACTTCTTTTTAGTTCTGGAAGGCAAAAGTGTAAGGATTTTTTTAAAAAATAAGAAAAAATAAGAAAAAATAAGCAAAAAAGAAAGAAAAATAGAGTAAACAAGGACTAGATTGATGAGGGGTACGGGAAGTCATCGGGAAAGAGAGCGGAGAGCAGGAGGGAATATGCAAAGCGACTATACATAGTATCTTTTCAGTACTGCGGAAGGAATGCCCGAAGGCGGAAGATTGTACCGCGATATAAAAGTCGAAAGTCGATTTACTATGCTGGTGCTGAGTTCAATGCATTTATTGAGCAGTCAATGGTAAAATACAATTGAGGAGGTCAGAGGACAGAGACTGTAGAAGATCTGCGTTAATGTCTAGACCGTCTGACATTAGAAAATGCTCAATAAAATAATTGGTAAAATACAATTGAGGTAGTCTGAGCCCAGAGACAGTAGCAGATCGTCAATGTCTAGACCGTCTGACATTAGAAAAAATGGGTGTTCTTCCACCGATTAGGCTACGAATAGCGTAGTGAAGTTTCATATAATTTGCTCATGAGAGACAGACAGACAGACGATGATGAAGGCGGTTAACGGATAACGGTGGGCCAAAAAAAGTGGGCATTCGTATGCCAACCCCTGGCAATCTTGTTTTTTAACCGGGGAAGAATAAAAGATGCATACGCCTAAAAGATAAGATAAGAGCTGTGGACCACAACCACGTCTTGCCTCCGGCGGCCGGGCGCTGCCCGGACCCGTTGCTCGCTGCGCTCGTTAACCACGTCCCGTCCCGTCCCGTCCCTCCCCACGTCCCTCCGCGGAGCGGAGCAACGGGTCCGGGCAGAGCCCGGCCGCCGGAGGCAGACGTGGTTTGCGGGGGTTTAGTTCAATGTTACCCTGCCCATTATTTTCCATGGAAATCAACGCCGTTCGAATCTCAATTCTAATTGCTTTTTAACTCGTCATGCATTCATTGTGTTTACAAATCCGTCGTGAGGCATATAATTTTAACTTTTGGTAAGAAAACAAGGTAGAATCTGAGACAAAACTAACGAGAAAACGGGAGATGAATGAGCACTGTCTGTACCTTGCTGGTAGGGTTTAACAAACTCAAATTACCCGGTGAAGCGTGTACTCGATGGACGACGATTGAGGCCTGACCTGACCTCGACTTAACCTCGACCTGACCTGTCCTCATCTCGACGCTTGCCCACTCAGCTGCCGATAAGACCAATCTGAATTCTGGCTTGGCTGATTAGCCAGCAATTTCTGATTGGCTGGCTCGATGTTCGTTTGGGCATTGACGTGGCATGCTTGTGCTGCGCACTAGTCCTAATTATGATCAGCAAGATCTTCTATTTGACATCACGTCAATCTGCAGCTGAAATGAGTGGTAGGGTAAGGAATAGGAGTAGGAGTTGAGTAGGAGTAGGAGTTGAGTAGGAGTAGAGTAGAGTAGAGTAGAGTAGAGTAGGAGTAGAGTAGAGTAGAGTAGGAGTAGCAATAAGGGTGGTAATAACAAGAGTAATAATATGAGTAGCTCGTAGCTCGTAGCTCGTTCGCATGGATTGTAACTGTGTATAATATCTGTTCTAGCGTCTACTTCCAACCTTCTAATGCTGTTATTTCGCCCAGCAGATTCAGGTCAGGCAGATCCTAGTTCAAGGCAAACTTCAAATTTTCCCAACCCATTCAGTCAAATTACTTTAATTGGAAACCATAACCTCTATCAACTGTTATGTACTTCACTCCTCACTCACACTCTCTCACTCCTCATTCCTGCAAGTAAAAGCGCGGATTTAAGATAAATGTAGGTCCCTGCTTTGACGCCTGGTTTAGTCTAAATGAGATAGAGTGAGAGCGGTAGAGTGAGAGCGGCAATTGAGAGAAGGAGGAGGAGGAGGAGGAGGAGGAGGAGGACGACGACGACGACGACGACGATGACGACGACGAGGACGAAGAAGACGACGACGACGACAACCAACAAACAAACTCTAGCTTCACATCCTTAGAACGCTAACAGTGTTACTAAGCGTACCGAGCCCACTTATTGAGCCACTTATTATTACCACTTACACTTACCAACTCACCTACCAACCACAAGCTGTTTCTACAAAACCACTCTAATAATTCATCTAATCATCATCCATTACCGCCAAATCCCATCCCGTTTACCGCCCATTGCCTGCCTGTCTGTCGTCCACCGCCTCCTAATCGGCCTCTCTATCCGACATCTCTTCCCTCTCCCT
>JAJMIH010000104.1:0-33143 GCA_030575175.1 Sugiyamaella novakii
GTCAAAATGAAGGAGTTGATGATTTCAAAGCATCTGGTTCATCCGATGAGACAGTTAATGAATGTTCGACTGTTAGTCCACCTGTTAGTCCACCACCTATTCCTGAACCAACACCTACTACTGAAGTTGAAGATGATGAAGAAGGTTGGACAAAAGTAGTTCGTAAACGTCGCTCAGGCAAAAAAAATCATTTGCCCTCCCCTCCTCCTCCTCCTCCTCCTCCTCCTCCTAAACGTGTTAATAAGCGTAAGGGGGGAAAGAGAACCTCAAAATAGCATCATAATAGTACTAATTGTGTCATGGTTTGAGTTAATGAGAAGAATTCTGGGATGTTTTGACCAAAGAGAATAATAATGGTGAAGTATACTAAGATAATTGAATGAATATATCTAGTGGAATGTGGTATGGAGTTTTCAACCACATCAGCTAAGAAGAGATGGATACTACAACCTCATGGACTACTTTGATCATAGCTATATCTAATGGGTGTCATCTATTGGATCTCGGTGTAGGAGCTTTGAGTATAGCATGTTTTCAATCTAATCAATTGCTTTCATTGATTTGATGATGGTTGAGTAGAAACTGATCGTGGTCTTTCAGTATGTCCTGTTGTTCCCTCTGGTATTATTAAGAGAATTGAAGATAACATGGCTGACAGCTATGGATAGACAATAGAAGAAGAAATCATGGCTATATCTAATGGGTGTCATCTGTTGGATCTCCGGTGTAGGAGTTTGAATAGCATTATGTTTCCAACCTCAGTAACTGCTTTCATTAATTTGATGATGGTTGTGTGGAAACTAATCGTGGTTTTTCTTTGCGTCTTTTCTCTCCGGCTCTTATTATCACATTCTGGGTCTTATTGTTATCGCTCTCACTATCGCTTTCCTAATTTCTCTTGGATCTTTGCTCTTTTGTTATTGATGTCCCTAATGATTAACTCTTCCTGGCACTTTTCGTATTATTGATGCTTCAAATTAAAAGTTTTTTTTATTATGTTAGATCACGACTGTATGTCCTTACGTTTTTTTATACCTTTTATGACTTTAATGCTTTGTTTATACTAATACTACAATTTTATTTATTATTTCACCTCATGGCTCCTATCTGTGAAACTGAATTTAACGCGCGTTAACTTGTTGAAATCACTTAAGCAATGTTTAAAAGGCAGCTTGTCGTCAAATAAAGTTTATTAACTTCTACTAAAATGGGTATATCCTCGTTCATTCTAGAACATAATTTGTTTTCGGTCTTCTTTCAGTGCCACCTCGTTATTGGGTATGCAGTTTGTGATTATAGAGATGAAAGACATCCAGACATACTGATAGTAAGAGGGTTCTCTATTGTTATAAGCTCAAAGATAAACCCAAGGACTATCGCCATTGCTCTTCTTATATCCCGCTCATGCCCAATCATGTCCCCGTTACACGGGCTATTAATGAAATGAATGACTGAGTGAACCTAATAACTTACTAATGTACAATGTTTTAACTGTAAATACCATACTCCTGAATCTCTACGCTAAAGTAACAATTGTTTACACTCTTGCAGACATTGTCTCTCTCAATTGTGATTAGCTCAGCGCGTGTTGCATTAAAATACACGTATTATATAGATAAATTTATATAGTTAAGAGAAATATGGCCATATGAATCAACTGCAACATAATGTAGAACATTTGGAGCTCTTTTAATCTGGTCTCGTACAATATTATGGGTTGTAATCGAAAGATAGAGATAATGTCCTATAAAAGAGAAAAAAGAAAAAATATATCCTAAAATCCTAATTTTGAAATAAAAATTGCATGTCAGCAGGGGTAAGTTTATTCATCGCAGCGTCATCGGACCCAGTGGTAGGTAGCCTGAATCATTCTTGCATTCTTTTCTTGCAACTCTATAATTCTAGATTCAATACTATCTTCAATAACTAGACGGGTAATCTTAACCGGTCGATGTTGTCCAATTCCATGAACTCTGTCTCCACTTTGCATTCGACAGATGGATTCCACCAGGGATCAAGAATAGATACTTGGGAAGCTTCACAAAGATTAATGCAACACCACCAGTTTTTAAAGATACCAAAAAAACTTCTACCGAAGGAGTGGTTATAAAATTGAGACACTCTTCGGGAGGGTCTTTTCCCTCCAGTGCCGGACTCAACCGACCAGCAGACGATGGTCACAGATGATGTGAGATGGCCAAAGCTGCGAGAACGGGCGATCGAAGGGGCACTGCGCCAACAGGTGCTGAATAAGGCAGCTGGCCCAGATGGCATAAAAACAATTGCAATAAAGCACGCGTGGAAAGCACCTTCTTTTAGGCGCCTCCTCAAAGAGCTTTTTAAACAATGTGTGAAACAAGGATATCACCCTAGGCTGTTTAGGAAAGGCTACGCTGTAGTACTACCAAAGCCGAATAGGGATGCTACTCTAATTCGCTCGTACAGACCTATTGCTTTAATCAATACTTTGGGGAAAGTTCTGGAAAAAATCATCCAAAAACGTCTCGCTCATCTGGCTGAACCCCACCTACCGAAGGAACAATTCGGAGGTAGGCCGGGATATTCTGCACCAGATGCCGTCATGACATTGGTAAATGACATTGAAAAGGCTAGCAAGTTTGGGAAAGTAACATCTGTAATGGCCATAGATATCAAAGGAGCATTTGATAATGTCCATCGGGGTACTCTTATTGGAACTATGCAACACATGGGGTTACCAAGTGCGGTTTGTAGCTGGGCTTATAACTTTCTTCAAACTCGAAAGGCAGGCCTCTTAGTGGATGGTAAGCAAACAAAGATGCAGCAAGTGCGCACCGGAATACCGCAAGGGTCCCCAATTTCGCCACTGTCATTCTTGCTCTACACTGCGCCACTCTATGAGGTCATCAAACAACAGAGAGCTAAGGTGTTGGTGTTCATTGATGATGTGACCATTTACCTCTCAAGTACAAACATTAATGAAAACACAACCAAGTTAAGTCATATCTTGAATGTGTGCTATGAATGGACTGAAGAACACTATACAGTTATCGACTACGGTGCTAAATTAGGATTCCTTCATGTCAAGAAGAAGGGTTATAAACTACCAAAACGCTCCACAGACTCGCTTTGCCAATGGGTGAGCGGCGGCCAGTTAGTGACTCAATTAAATTGCTGGGGTAGTTATCGATAAAAAGTTATCGTTCAAACAGCACTTTGAAGCAGCCTGTACAAAGATGAAGCAAGCCCTGGGTATTGTTGGCCGCCTGGGAGGAATAATTAATGGTGTGAATGGTATGTCAATGAAGCGGCTTTATGAAGCTTGTGTTAGGTCGATCATGGAATATGCTAGTTATGTCTGGTATCCTCGATTGACCAAGGCTATGATAGAGCAACTCCAGGTCATTCAGAATAAGGGACTACAAAAGATCTTGGGAGCATATCGGGGTACTCCAATTGATGTTCTGCATCGGGAAGCTCATATGCTTCCCGTACCGATCCGTATGAACGAAGTGCAAACGTACTCGGGCATACGAATAGTCAGGGGCTTACACCCTTCGAACCCTCTTGGTTCGGCTTTTGCTAACATGATCGAATTACGTGCACAGGTGGATGAGCTGGAAGATATCCGCACTCATGTGCATTGGGCACGTAAACCTCCGTGGAAGAGGCTTCTATTGACTCCATGCAAGAAAGTTGGAATATAACAAAGCGAATTCGACGATCCATTCGAATCGAAGCAATCAAAGCCTGGAGTGATCGATTCCGTTCTGGAACAGCTGGGGTCTTTTATAGATCATTAGTTGGTTCGGAACTTGTCCCATCATTCCGCAAGAACCCATGCGGATTCTTCAATAATAGTCCTCGACCTGTCCTTAGTCGAATCATTCAGCTAAGAACTGGTATGGGTGAGATAGGAGCCTACTTCAAGAAGCTCAAAATAAAAGATGTCCAATACAACTGTAGTTGTAGTATTTTTGAAACGGTGCGTCATATTCTGATCCATTGCCCTATCCGAGCCAATGCACGTTCTGTGCTACGCTCAGTTTCTCCAGATATTGACCTCAAAGTCCTCCTTGATTCTAAGGAGGGTTTGAGAGCGGTAGTCAAGTTCCGTGATATCTTACCGCACTAGGCAACTCCTCACCTCTGATCTGTGAGCGGTCGTCATAGGTTTTACCCAAATTATCGCAAGAGAAATGTTTTCCCTATGACCAAGTGGAAATCCAACCCTGCCATAATATTCGAAATAAAAAAGTTTTTAAACGCTGACAAGTCCTTATCTTGGACACATGCAGAACTCGTCTTTCTTTTCTGGTCTAAATTATTTTATTATTGTATTGTATTATTATAATTGTGTATGACATAGACGTTAATTGATTTTACTACTACTACCAGAAAAGAAAAACGAGTTCTGCATGTGTCACATATAGGATAGCAATTTAGGGATTAGATAGTTGCAATTTTATATTTAACTAATTGAAATCCCTCCAATTCGTATTTTGACTAATAAAAAGATAATGAGTCTCATAAGTCAATTATTTAGAAATATGTCGACATTTTTACCCTTATTTAGGTATTTTTGATAAAAGTGGTCTTGTATTCAATATTGACCAGTCAAATCCATAATCAATCAACGGTTCTGTGGTGTAGTGGTTATCACGTATCGTTCACATCTCGAGATCACGTGATCATCATGGATGATGCCCGATAAGGTCACGAGTTCGACCCTCGTCAGGATCAGTTTTTTTGCGGCGTCTTATTTTCTGGAAAATATTGTCACTAATTATAGTATTTATCGTCCGGCTACATATGTTGCATGCTCTCAGAATACGAATACGTTGTCTAGAATCTATCCTCAGCGGATCCTGGGTATCTCTCAGGTCGGAGTGGACTTTTTTGACGAATTGACTGCTTTCTGATTGTTTCTTGTTGATTTTCATTGAGTCTGTATTTTGAACGGTTTGGTGACACGCTGCAACACCAGAAAGTTTAAATATTCTCTCCAATGCTCTTCAACTCCTCGATATTTCCATCATTATTCTATATAGACAGAGTAAATAAATATATAATCAGCTAAACTTTTTCATGCTGCTTCATTGAAAAGATATATTACTAACATCCATTTCTTGTTCGCTGTCATCATCGTTTATCATTGAAATCGAGCTTTGGGAGATATCATATACATCAGGCATACTATGATGAGTGCTCATATTCGAACTGAGATTAGATTGATCAGGAGCAACTGCAACAGCAACCCCAGTCGGAGCAGGAGTTCTATCCTGTCTATCATACTCTCCTTCTGCCAAATCACCATCATCTTCAACTCCTCCATCATCATATTCCTCATCAGCCATAAACCCTTCCTGATATTCCTCTTCATCATAACTGTCATCGTACGAATTGTCGCCTGCCTCAGGAACTTGAGCATCTAAGTCAGGGATATCAGCATCCAAATCCGCTTCTTCTTCATCGCCTTCATGTGAGTTGATCTCTCTATTTACTTCATTAATTCTTTCATTACCAATATCTTCAGTATCTTCAGTATCATGTCCATGACCGTTATTTCTCCCATCGTTTTCCTCATTTTCAACTCCTAATATAATTTGCTGTTGACGAATCCCTGAAATTTCTTCTTCTTCTTGCTGTTGATCAGCAAGAGCATCTAAATCGATTTCTCCATCTCTTTGTGGTTCAACTTCTTCATCACTTTGTGCATCTCTTTCTAACAATGATTGCATTGTTTGCTTAATACCAGGAGGTTTAAGATAGTCGTAACCAAATTCTCTTATACTACGAAGATATTTCTGTCGGAATTCTAAATCCCGCTCAAGATTATAAATATCCTTCGCTGGCTTTCTCCACATCCCAAAACCCCATTGATCAATTCCAGCGTATTCATTAGTGATACAGAATCGACTAGTACCCCTAGTAGTAAGACCATTAGCTGGCGGTTGATAGGTAGAATTATGGAAATTTGCAATTGAACTGGTGTTAGTATTTGAATTGTTAGATGATCCATTCACTCCGCTTGGGCCATTTCCCGAGCTATATGTATTAAGATTTGCACCAGAATTTTGGCGTTGGCTTCGTCTCGATTTTGAACTTTGGAAACTATGAGGTTCAATTTGACGGTCAAGAGAGCTGTTTAGATCTATTGGATAAGAAGTGGGTAAATACATTGTGAATGGTGTTGGTTGAGGATCGTGAAGTAAACAGAAGCGCAGTTAATTATGTTAATAATAATCACGTGATTACATCATTACGATATTCCTTACCCTTATCTGATAAGGCTTGAGATTTGCTTTCTCAAGGGTCAAATTGGCACAGAATCATTAGTTCACTTGTTGAGCTTCAGGATTAAACTGTGAATGATACGAGGAAGATGAGCAAAGAGAACCACGGATATGGGCAGGGCCCAGACGAGATGGGCAAATAAGTGCGAAAAAATGGAATATATACATCTACACATCTATACATCTATATACATGATTATGTACAGAATATGGTGGTTGAGAATAATATCTTTATTCGTCGTCTTCGTCGTCTTCGTCCTCTTCTTCTGGCCATAACCAATCCCATTGACCCTTTTTATGGATCATTGCAAGGACCAATACTCCTGGGAGATGAAGAACACTACCCCAGAAAAGCTTTCTGGCATATGAGCTACTACCGCCTGCAGATGACGAAGAAGCAGCTTCAATCACAGGACCAACTATATGTCGCTGTTCAGTCCAAAATTTGAATGCTAGGTAGGTCAACCATCCATTAAGAATTCCACTATCAATAGCATAGAACCAATCAGTTACATTGAAATAACTGAGTGCTATACAAAGAGGGAACATTGCTACACTATATTTAAGAGCGACCCGGGCATTGAGAGATGGATTAGTCCAGGCAGCCATGACGTAACCAGCACGACGGTATTCTTCTCTTATATTATGACTCAGGGAGTTGAAGTGTGGGAATTGCCAGGCATAGAGAAGACCAGCAAGGGCCCAAGCACCTGGATCGGATAGGGAACTAGAGGCTGCCCAACCCATTAAAGGAGGGATAGCTCCCACCACGGCACCAGCCCAGGTGTTTATAATGGATTTACGTTTAAGGGAGGTATAAATCCATCCATAAAGGACTATATTAGCAGCTCCTAAAGCAGCAACTGTTGGATTGACACCAAAATAAAGAGCAGTCACACCAAGAGTACCAGATAATCCAGCAAATCCAAATGCCTGGTTAGGGGTCAATAACCCTCTAACCACTGGACGAGTACGAGTTCTAGTCATTTGAGCGTCATACTCGTATTCTCTAGCCATATTAATAGCATTTGCAGAACCGGAAGATAGAGCGGTACCAATTGTTAGAAATAATAATTGTGATAAGGTAGCATCATAAGGAGTTAAAGCATATGCAGACATTGCTGATAAGATAACCAATGCACTTAAGCGAGGTTTTGTCAATGCTAAATAAGGGGCATAAAATGGAGTTTCAGTAACAGATTTTGATTTTCGAGGAGATGAATGATCCAAATGTCTTACTTCGAAAGGGATTATTGGAATGGAGGGATTCTGATCAGACTTAGTTGACTCAGGATTTGACGAAATATTTGAAGTATCTGTAGTAGAAGTCGGCGTAAAAATTGGAGTAGAAGTTGGAGCAGAAGTTGGAGCAGAAGTTGGAGTAGAGGTGGAGGTCGATGTTGAATTCGTACTCAAATCAATAATCGTTGAAGAGTTCGTTGTATTATTCGAATCTATAACTTCGGATACCGTCGCTGATTTAAATGAAACAGCTCTATTACGATTTTGATTCAAAAGAATATTTGAAAAGAAAATATTATTTTTCCTTAATAAATCTGATGATGATATTGGTAAAGATTGAGAAGCAATATGGACAACTGGTCTAGGTTTCGAAGAATACAACCTATTCCACCTCACAGTCCTTCTACCATTTGACAAAAGTTTAAAAGTGCTAATTAACTTTTTCTTTTCATAATTACTTTGACATCGATACAGCATCTCGGAGTATGAATACTAGCTCTACAATGATCCCTTTGTCGAATGCCGACCTAAATAAATATGAGGAAATATGACGAGGAGGTATGCAAGCGATGAGACAGACTTATCTCAATTTTCTTGGTTCAATGCTTTTAATCAACTACCAATTCTATTATCGAACATATAGATCTATAAATGAATCGAATTAATATATCAATGTCTATTGCTTAGTTCTTACATTTCCTTCAATCTAATAGGCATTGAAAAATATGAGCCGCATTGAATTGCTGCCGCATCTTCTTCACTACCCCTGGAGCGACTCATTCGTCAATCTAGGAAGTTGATACATCACGTGATGTATATGATGAATGTCAATTAATATTAACATTTTATTTTTAAAAAATTCCATTAAAGATATAGAATGACTAGATAGGTATGTGAAAATAGATAGGGGTTATATCTTCTACTCCTAGCGGTAGGGATCTGCTCCGCGGAGCAACGGGTCTGGGCGGAGCCCAGCCGCCGGAGGCAAAGAAAGAAGGGAGATACCTTTCGTAATATATTATATGCTAGAAGTTTCATTAATCAGTTGCAGTATCTTTATCTTTATCATCTCTAGGATCTCGAATTCCATCTTCACAAATAGCAAACTCTACATTACCCTCAGGGAGACAAGGAGAATCATAAACAAAACATCTTCTATTTTCACCTTTTGCTTTTTTGAGTGATAAGCGAGTAGTAGAAGCATGGGCGATAATATTTCCTCCAATTGGCTTTTTCGGATCTGGGTTATAAGGATTTGACATTCCATCCACTTGAGAAACGACTTGATTGGTAATAACAACTGCAATTCCAAATTCATCAGCTAATCTTTGAAGCAATCTCATAAATTTTGCAACATGTGCTTGACGAGTAGACAATTCTCCTCTTCCACTATAATCAGTACGATATAAAGACATAATTGAATCGATAATTAAAACAGCAAATCGAGTTTTAGCCATAAGACCAGCTGCTTGATTTAACAAATCAAATTGATGATCAGCATTATAAGCACGAGCATAGGCAACATTATCCAACGCATCATTACCACTCAATCCAAATCTTTCTCCAATTGCTAATAATCGTTGGGGTCTAAAAGTACCTTCAGTATCTATATATAAACATTTACCCTCACCACCTCCCATATCAATTGGTAATTGACAAGTTACTGCCAAAGTATGACAAATCTGCGATTTTCCTGTCCGGAATTCTCCGAAAATTTCTGTGATAGCACCGGTTTCAATACCTCCTCCAAGTAGAGTATCTAATTGTTTTGATCCGGTAGTCAATGCAATTAATTCAGATCTTCGTTGGTGAAATTCCGTGGCAGTGGTAAAACCCATAGGAACATATTTAGCAGCTTCAGTTACTAATTTGTCCACTTTAGCTTCAGAAATATTTCTTACCTCAACCAAAGCTCGTCTGGGAGTATAAGCAATAGCCTCAGCAGTATGGTAACCAGCTTCAGTCAATCTTTGGATATCACCGGCCGTGATGCCATTTCCCTGGAAGAGTATTAGTTAGCTTCTAGGGCCGGGGCATGCCTCTGGCAGCTGGGCTCCGCCCAGACCCGTAGCCCCGCTCTGCGGAGAAACGCTACGAAGTTAGAGACTTACCTGAAGTTTGCTGACGGGGATGGGTCCGAAGACATCCTCCTCTTGAGAATGAACGGGAGTAGTAATTACTGTTTCACCGTCTGGAGAAGGCATAGACATTCTTTTCAAATTATTGAAAAATCAGTTGTGGATTGTGGTGATGACAAATGGAGAAATTCAGTTTGTTGATAAACAATACAAAATATCTGTGGCGCGCACTGGCCGCGACATAGACGCGTTAAGTACGCGACTTTGCGGCGCACGCGGCGCAAAAAACAATACCAATAGTTGTTATCAGCCGCACAGACATATATTCGAGATATCACGTGATGTTCTGACGACCGAGCCTAATACAGTTCTTAAGCTTGTAACTGGTGTTTAAAGACATGTAATCGTTGTCTACTCAGTCTGATCAACCGAGTATATCACATATCCACTTATTAAGGATACGAAGAACTTACTGTAGTTTATTTCTAGGCTCGTTCACCAATTGCATGCTGCACACTTCCTGTGATAGTCAATAGTAAATTACATATATTTGATTTATTAGGAGGAAGGATCGCTCGCGCAGCGAGCACAACGGGTCCGGGCAGAGCCCGGCCGCCGGAGGCAATACTGTGTACTACCCCGCTTGATGTGTAAATTACAAAACCATTCGTATACCCGGTAGTAAGTGATCTACAGATATTTCCATTCTGAGAGATCGACCCTAATTGTCATAGGCGCCGGCGCGCATAGTGAAGAGTTCAAGAACGGACAGGATTACAGGGTATGGGTTAGAATATATTAAAGTGGCTGGTTTGAAAGGCTGGTGGTTGAACCGATTCTGGTTAAACTTCAGCCAGTCAATTCCCGAATTGAGGTAAAAAAAACTTTACTCCAAACTGGTTAATGGCGGACCGGTCCGATTTGGCATAATAGTTTTTGGGCAGATATTGGAGAGGAACGGGAAAAATAAAAAATAAAAAAACGAAAATTCTTAAACAATCAAGTAACAGCGGTCGCGTGCATTACAGTTTCTAAGGTTGGCTGGTTTCGGGGCCGATGCAAGAATTAAAAATTGTATATAGAGTGGGGGAGATGTCACAATTGAAATGATTTTCTAATATTTTAAGTATTGCATGGTGATATAACGACAGGTGGTTGGAGTATTTTTTGTTTCGAATATTATTATTATTATTATTATTATTATTATTACTACTTTATTACTTTGATAAATTTCTCACAATGATGGATATCGATTATTCTCCCTCTCCTTTCTCCTCTCAATCTACAAATCATTCATCTACAACATCATTATTTATTGGATCTGCTGAAAAGCCTTATTCTAACCAAGAAGCAAATATAAAAGCGAGACTTGAACATTGGAGATTTATGACTGTACAGAAATTGGGATTTTCTCCTGATCAAATTGATTATTGTTGTAGAAACAATGTTGTTATGCACGATATATTCATTGAAGCTATAGCTAGGTCAGCAAGTAAAATTAAAAGTTTGGATGATTTTGAAAATGTAGCTTATTATTGGCATTGGGTTGATAAATATGGAGCAGAAGTATATGAAATTATTCGTGATCAATTGGAAGTTACAAAAAGATTAGCTAGATCTCATAGTCCAGCGGCAGCACCATTAAAGAAGAGAATTCGTGTTTAAGGTGGGTTTATTATTTATTAATGAGGATAGGAATTAGGAATTAGGAATTAAAAATTAAAAATTAAAAATATTAAAAAATGGGTTAAATTAAATTATTATATATTATATCGCTTATTTGTATATTAAAAAAAAGAGCGTTAATAATAAATTTTTATTGGTGTAAAAGTTACAATATTTCGAATGTCAACAACACGAATCCTCGATGTTAAACTGCAATTCCGCATTTCCTGCACTTTTAAATGAGATTTTGCAGATACATTTCCGTGGAAACGTAAAGAGAAAGGACAAAGATTATACCGAGATTTTTCCGATTTTTCTCCCATTTTCTTCCGCGCCAGCGCTAGTTGCTTCTACTTTTCCAATCGTTTTACCGGCAATTTTCCTCCTCCGTTCATCAGTTGGGACTGTTGGTATTGCCGTGTGGTGATTAAACGCGCGGAAAACTTTTCATCGGCATTCACTTGTGCCGGTGGTTTGGGTCGTTCATATTTGGAATGAATAGCCATTTCATTTTATTGGTTGTGATTGTGGTCTAGACTTTACGATTGTTTGGCGATTTACTTTTGTCAGTCAGTTGTCAATGTCGCTTTGTTTAAAGTTTCATTGCGTTAGACTATCCGCATATTAAGTGATTTACGAGATCACGTTTTTGTTAGTAGTAATTGTGGGGATAGTCGGTGGTGGGTTGCTCTTACTTGCTGCTTTAGTGGGGGTATATTCAGAGCCAATTGATAATGGCAGTGACTTATGCTTAGAGTAAGTTATTAGTGCGCGATGGCGGCATGATCAGCTGAGCTCTGAGTGTAGAGAGGGTGAAGGATAGGAACACCGACTGATCCTTAGGAAGAAGTAGTAAGATATTCAATTGTATTACCTAGCGTATATTTTTATTTTATCTAGATCTCAATATAAAATACAATTTCCTTATAAGTGCAATTCACTTACGTCTTATCGTTTACAAATGTATCCCACTCAGCATGAACCCTTCGTTCGATACTTGAATCTTCAATATCTGTTATAATGAGTGAAAAAAATCAATAGGAACCTATCATTATTGCAGAATCAGAAAGACAATCTGATACTGCCACAGGCATCAATATCAACAAGATATAGTAGTTGACAACAGACTGCTATGGTCGTTCTTAGGGGTAATGTCAATGATCGTCTTGATCGCAATATTACCTATTACATTATATTCTTTATTACAAGTGGGTAAAGCAAATGCGTGAAACATAAAATCATTCTTTTACTATTTCGTGATTAAGATATTGAATGGAGTAGTATCAGTCGGAGTTGTTGCAATAGCTGTAACGTGTGTAGTGTGGGCAAAAGGAGGGACAGTTATACCAGGTTTCAATACTCCATCGCAATGCTTGTGCAAGTAGCTTAATCGGCACGATCGTTGCAGTAGTTATGAAAGCTATCATTCAATCTGAATATAGTAGTAGTATTGATAATAAAACATGAGATATTACTTGGTTTGATGATCCTGAATCCAACAGGGGCTGACAGGCTTAAAAAAGCTGCAGATTATACTACATATGATGTATTTCGAGCATATACATCCTGAGATATCAAAGTGACATTATAAGACCTAAATTGAATCGCTAAATCAAATTGGGGACTTTAGGCATATTACAAAGTCTCACCTTATCATAATTTGATGGTTGTTACCATTTAACGATGGTGACAGTTGAACAGCCTTATTAAAGGACAAACTTATAATTTCTTTCTTTTTTATGTATGTTATTTACTATTAAGATCTAAATTACAACCTCCACCGATCTCTCCTTTCCCTTTTGTTAAAATTGAACGTTCTTAGATTATCCTAAGTTACGCGCATTCGTTACATCTGTGAACGAGATTGAACCAGGCTGAGCCACAGTGGCAGCATAGCGACTCACAAAGCAGACTTAGGCTTCGTTTTGAGATGGTATTTGAACTGCTATAACCCTACGAACTCCTCTCCCCTTTTGGGACGCGTACAATACACGTGACTTAGTGAGGATCCTCGGCCGATCTCCCGTTCAGCACGCAAATTGAGTACACCTAAAACAAGTGGGCCATGCAGCGAATTGTAAATCGCGAGATTGCGTGGGTTGTAGTTACCCCTGACATGGCATTGACACGCTTTTGAATACAGATGATATCCACAAAGCGATTATTAGTAGTATTCGGGAGTATTCATTCAGGGGAAATATTGACATAGCAACCTTGCTAGCTATTAATAATTAACTGCTGTCTGCAATAGTTACTTCAAAGGGGCTCGTGTGTGTGTGAGCGTGTGTGATTGACCAAACGACTGTCATCTGCCATGCAATGTAAATAATACTGTTAAAAATATAATACCGGTTAATGCCTGTCGCAAAGTTTCACTCTGAGTCAACATCGAGTGAGTAATGAATTATCAACGGCTCATGCATAAATCTGCAGTTACATATTGTCTAGTGCCGTGAATTTTGTTAAATCCTCCACTGCAGTTAACTCTGCTCTATGCTTAATGTGAGTTGGAAGTGAGCATGGAGGGCAAATAGGGGGTCGGGGAGTCGGGTTCCCGCAGAACGGATAACAAATACAAATAAAATACAAATACTATACGAGCTATTGCAGCTATGACCCCCCCAACTTAATAATTAAGCTATTGATAAGTTTAACTCATCGTGGGTGACTTGTCATAATTAAGATTACTTCGAAACGATATACTGATCTTCAATGACTAGTCGTCACTTTCTCCACTTATCAAATCTGATTCCATTACTATTTTCCTTTTCTTCATCAACAAATCCACAATTCAACCACAGGAGTATCGCATTCCAATCAACTACCTATTAGAGACAGTAGCTTATGCAAACTTACCACATGAACCCCTTAAACTACTACTAATTGTAACTACCGGCTGAATAGAGTTCCCAATCCAGTACCACTTATGGTAATATATGCGGGTGATCACAAACCCTCCTTTAACAGAAATGTGCATGACTCCTAAATCTACAAGAGATCTACGCATAGACCACGGTAATAACCGTTTTCGAATTTATCACTGCCTAATATGCATTACAAGTATTCTATTTTGGTGCTTTGATTAAAAGAAAATAAACATATAGAGGTGGAAAATGATATTGCCCCTATTTCTTGGAGTCTCTTAGGGGGAAGAGAAGAAAGGGTGCGATGCGGACAAATAGTTTGTATCTCATATATAAGTATTAATGCTCCCTAATTGAGATTTTTGTTGTTCACCACATACCTTGTCGTCGTTTGTCATTCATTAAAATACAGAAAAAAGACCCTTAAAAGCTATTAAGCTTTTTCCAATCATTTAATACCAAAACTTCTAGTCATTCATTTAAATAATTTTTTTTTATAGATATAAAATTTCGCGTCAAATGTTATCTCTCTCAATCCTTTTATCCTCATTAGCATTACTTGGTAAATCCGTTTCTGCCGTCAATGTCGGCGCTGATACCAATGTCGCTCTCTATTGGGGTCAAAATTCTGCTGGTGGCCAAAATACTCAACAAAGTCTTGCTACCTATTGTCAAGATTCATCAACTGATATTGTAGTTTTATCATTTGTTAATACTTTCTTTGGAACTGATAATCTCCCCGAAGTTAATTTTGGTCCTTCTTGTGGTGGTCCATATTTCCCAGGTACTTCTTTAGAATCTTGTCCCAATATTGGCGATGATATTAAGACCTGTCAATCACTTGGTAAAACCGTTCTTCTCTCATTAGGTGGTGCTATTGGTGATTATGGTTTCACTGATGATACGCAAGCTGAGGAATTTGCTGATACTGTTTGGAATATCTTTGGTGGTGGTTCCTCCACTACCAGACCTTTTGGAGATGCTGTTGTTGATGGTTTTGATTTGGATATTGAGAATGGAAATCCTACCGGATATGCTGCCTTTGTCGATCAATTAAGAACTGACTATGCTACCGATACTTCCAAAACTTATTACATTTCTGGTGCTCCAGTATGTCCTCTTCCTAGCACAGATCTTGGTGATGCTATCACCAATTCTGACTTTGATTTTATCTTTGTTCAATTCTATAACAACGTCTGTGGTATTCAAGCTTGGGAAGCTAATGATGCCAATCCTGCATTTAACTACGCTGCTTGGGACCAGTTTATTACTTCTCAAACTGATAATAAGAATGCCAAGATTTATTTGGGTGTTCCCGGTGGCCCAACTGCGGCTAGCTCTGGTTATGAGCCTGCTGATGTTGTTATTCAAGCTGCTCAATACCTTCAAAAGAATTACCCATCTTTTGGTGGTGTCATGATTTGGGATGCTTCCCAAGCTTTCACTAATGTTGAAGATGGTGTTAATTTTGCTCAAGCCGTTAAAGCTGGTCTTCTTGAACCTGTAACCACCACTACTACTACTACTACGACAACTACATCTGCTGCTGCCACTACTGTCGCTAGTGTCTCTGGTCTAGGTACTCAAAGTGGTATTATTGCCGTTGCTGTTACCTCCGGATATCAAAACAGTACTACTACTAGTACTAGCTCAACTGCAGCCATCACATCTAGCAGTAGTTCCTCAGTCGACCCTTCTGCCGACTCTACCTCTTCAGTTGACCCTCCTGCTGACCCTACTTCTTCCGTTGACCCTCCTGCTGACCCTACCTCTTCAGTTGATCCTCCTGCTGACCCTACCTCTTCAGTTGACCCTGCTGACCCTGCTGATCCCACTGTTACTGCTGTTATTACTAGTGGTGTTGTCGTCAAAGCTACCGTTGTTGAAACCATCACTTCTTGTACTGGCTCTAATGTTGTCAGCTGTCACTATGTTACCAAGACTTTTGTTACCTCTAGCACTTCTACTCCTTCCGTTAAGTATGAGACTAAAGTCCTTACTCTTACTGAGAATGGGGAAGTTTTTGTTACCACCACTGTCTGTCCATTAACTGAAACTCCGGCTACTACCGCCGCTGCAGCTCCTACTGAAGCTCCTGTTGCCGAATATGAGACTAAGGTCGTTACTCTCACCCAAAATGGTGAAGTTTTTGTTACTACAACTGTCTGTCCGTTGACTGAAACTTCCGCTGCTGAAACTCCCGTTGCTGGAACTTCTGTTGCTGAAACTCCCGCTGTTGAAACTTCCGCTGCTGCTACCACTATTTCAGTCGTCTATGAGACTGAAGTTATCACTCTCACTGAAGCTGGTCAAGTTTTCGAGACTACTGTGGTTTCTGCCGAGGAGGTTGCTGCTACTGCTACCCCTGTTCCAGTTTATAACTCCAATATTACCGCTCCCTTTAACGGTAGTGAAGTTGCTCCAGTCCCAGTTACTTCTGCTCCATTTGCCGAGGCTACCGGCTCTGCCAGTATTCTTTCTGTATCCATTTTTGGCGTCGTTGCTGCTGGTATTGCTATGATGCTTTAAGCTGGATTGATATTTTTCTCATTTTCATGTAATTTATTTTATTTAATATAACATTATAATAAATTATCGCGATCTATATGAAGTAGTAACGTTGTATTGAGTAAGCGACTTTCGTTGCCAACATTTTTTGAATATGTGAAAGTTATGCAAACAGTCGTTAAGCAAATGTAATATTGTTTATATCTTCTCCTAAAAAATTAGACGTGTTAACGCGTATGAACGCGTCGAGCTCGTTGATTTCTTCCTTTTTTGGATGATATAATTCAGGGGCTAAAATAGGTTTAGGTATAGACACCCGATTGAACTAGATGTTTCACGCGGCGAAGGGTCAAGTAGGGAAGTAGCATTTGTTTTAAACTAAGTATTGACAGAAATAGAATAAGCGAAAATAAAATAATATAAATATGAAAAAGCACAATTCAATCATTTCCTCATGTTATATCATTCCTCATATTATATCATCCAGCCATTTGGCCTTAATTCACGTATATGATCGTCGGCTCATCTCTGTACCTTATTTAAATTCACCATTTCAGGGATTTAACCCTAAAATACAGGTTCTACGTGCATTTATCACATCGAAAATCGAACTATCTTTACCCCTTTTCCTGTGGTAAGTTTCAGATTCCATATTGACTTTGAAGGACCTAAAACATACAACTGAAATTATAACTAAAAGTATAGATAGATAGAAAGATAATTGAGCGACCAACTTCTTACCTATTTTTAAATTGTTCTTCGCTTACAAACAACTAGATCAGTCGAATACAATCAGATTCATAAACCCTGCAGATAACGCCCATCATACGATCGGAAAGGACAAAATAATTATTATCAATTGGTATAATTAATCTTACGCCCGAACGATACGGTTATTTAAGTACAAGAAGGGTTAGACGCATTTTACTTGGCATACTGAATTGTTTTAAAATTAAAATTCAACTTTCACATTCGCGATAGTCTCTATCAATGGTTTGAAGAGTGAGACGAACTACCACTTTATCAGTTCATCAAGCTCGCCACTTTAGTACTACAAGTCGGTTGCATGCTTAGCAAGTAAACATACAACAAGTTTGTTTCAATCTTACCATCGAAACGAATAAATCATGGTTAAAGAATCGTCTAAAAAGTCGTCAGGGTTCTTTCGTAGATTGTTTGGCAGCACCTCCAAACAGCAGACTAGAATTCCTACTAATGATCAATCTTTATTATCTCATCCTGAAAATGGAGTAGAACTAATTACAGCCGCTAATAATCAAAACACCATGCCTGTATCGACTTCCAAAACTTCAATATCAACTCTATCACACATAGCCCCTGATATCCCTAGTAAAGCAGGGCCCATCAATAACATTCCCTCATCTGAGCCTTCGGGTTCTTCCTCCTTATCTGCCGAGTTCAAAAATAGATCTGAATCAATGGTACGTATTTTACTGGCATTCAGAATGCTGAGTAAGAATTTCATACGCATACTAACTTTCATAGGCCAAAAGGGAAATATCCGCACCTCCTACAATACCAATTGTTGACTATAATCTGCATTCTTCAAAGGCTAAACCTGTATTAGCAATTGATCCTATTTCGCCATTCATTGCTGATTTTACGCACACCAGATCATTGTCCAAGCTTGATGATGCATTAATTTCTGCAACTATTAAAGAAGCTGATAATGGTGAGATTCCTGAACAGCCATCCACTAATTCAACAGCTACCGATCTAACAACCCCTAACACTCCCGGCATCACTCCCACCAGTTCATTATCCAGTATTCATCCAGAGACAGCCACCTCCCCTCAAAAAAGTGTAAATACAACGGCAACTATAACTGACCAGCTGACAAGGGATACTGCCGAACGAACTGCGGAGCAATCAATGGAAAATGAAAATCCAAACATCGGATCATCTCTGGCCGAAAGTCTTTATAATCATACTGCCACTTTTGTTAGTGAAGATGAGTATGCCAGTTGGTTAGGTGATGACGGTGAGAATCAACGACAGGTCTTATCAGAATATATGGACCTGTTTGATTTTCAAAATAAAAGCATCTTAAGTGCCTTAAGAATATTATGCGATAAATTATATATGAAAGGAGAATCTCAACAACTCAACAGAGTCATCGAATCTTTTTCTCAAGCGTGGGTATCCCAAAACCCGAATCATGGGTTCCATGATGCCAATGTTGTATACACAATTACCTATGCATTAGTCCTGCTAAACACAGATTTATACGCTGCTGATCATACTGCTACGAAAAAGATGTCTCGTGCCATATTTGTTCAAAACACATTAGAAACAGTTCGATCTCAAAGACCAGGGGAGCATATCAAACAACAAGCACCTTCTTCGCCCAATGTTAGTCGTAGATCAGAAGACTTTAGTAAAAGAATATCTATCATGTCGAATTACGATAACATGTTATTGGTTCAGGATAATAGTTTGGATCCGATGTCAAAGGAGTGGGAATTTCAATTAGAATCCATTTTGAAATCATTCTATATGTCAGTATCTAAAGAAGCATTGAAATTACATATTCTTGAAAAAGCCCCATTCTCTCCATTATCAAGGGTCTATTCTCCTACTAGTCATGATCATTCTCCATCGATAACTTCTACTGGACCAATACAATCGTCTGGAACTTCTATTTTCGGTAGAATAAATCTCGGAAGATTACGAGGGAGTAAAATAGAGCCCCATCAGAGCCGAATCATTGACCGACCAGATCGTTTTCGAAATGATTCTCTTGCATCATCATATTCATTCAAAACCAGTAGTTTTACTAATAATTTTGGATTCAATCGTCATGCAGTTGGATTTGCAGGATTACTATGGAATTCAATGATTAAAGAAGAGGATAGCGTTGAAGCACAGAATGCAGAGGATGATGATTTTGCAGATTTCTCAAAAATTGAAAAGGAATTAGCAGACGAAATGGAATTAGAATTACAAGGTGCTCCTTGGGCGAAAGAAGGAATACTGTTATATAGACCATATGTTGATCCCAGTACAGGAAAGAAACCCAAAAAAAAGGATTGGAGTAAAATTTTTATGGTTGTTCAAAGAGGGCAACTTAAAATGTTCAAATTTGATTTGTCTTCAAGTAGTCATAGTGGGCCTGTTAATGGTGCCTTGGGTGGTGGAAACTGGATGGAAAATGCACAATTGGTTGATGGATTTCATTTATGTCACACTATGGCTCAGGAATTACCTCCACTAAAGAAAACTAATGGGTTTACGGCGGTATGGTCATTGACGTTGCCACAGAGAGGGCTTTTAGTATTTCAAGCTGGTACCCCGGAAGTCGCAAGAGAATTCGTTTATACTTGTAATTATTGGGCAGGAAGACTTTCCAAAGAGCCATTTGAAGACTCTGTGAGTAATATGGAGTTTGGTTGGGGTGCCCCCTTTGAGAGTAACTCTATTGTTAGTAATACGTTAACGCCATCGGCGTCAACTTCTGCATTGCGACGAGCTGGTACCACTAGCCGAATTCTTCCCGGTGATCGATTAGCGATTAAAGAATGGAAGCCGTCAGGTCATAATATGGTTGTGTCAGATCTGAACGAAGAGAAACAATTGAAAACCCTGCAGGATTATATCCAACGAGCTGAAAATGATCTTACTGAGCATAATTTATTAGCACCAAAGCTGGCTCAAGTATACACACATTCATCTCCTAATTGGAACAGAGCACACACTAACTGGGAAAGAAAATCTCAATTTCTTCTTCAACAGGTGATAAGATATAAAACATATGTTGAATCGCTTGATGAGGCAATCAAAGATCGGATTGGGATTCTCCCTTCAACCCAAGGTGCTGAACCAGCAAGATCCGATGATGAACCAGCAGTTCGTGCATTCAATGCCGCGGTTGTGAAGACTGAGAAAACTCTAGAAACCTCAACCGACGAAAAAGATTCTTCTATTACTGTCAAAGAGCGTCCAGTGCTTATAGCATGAGATTACTTAATTGTTTACGCCATGTAATATTTCTTGTACGATAATTAACGAATAAATTATTTAGCTATATAAATTGTCCACATAAACCGATCAATTTTATGCCCTTTGTTTCCATTCTTTTGTATTGTGTTGTTTAAAGGAATGAAAAGATTGAGAGATACAGAGAAGTAGAGGAAATGGTAGGATTGACGTTGTAAGAGATACAATTTTATGCGGTGAGCTCAAATCAAAGAGAGTCACAGATAGCAAACTGAATACTAGATCCGCCGTATACACAAGAATACTAATTACTTGATTAACGACGGCTGAACTCATTTAGACACGACCCCAGAGAGAAATAGATTACGATGTTAAAAGTCACGTGACAAAACAAGGGTTACGGGGCACGGCGCTATATTTGTAAGTTCACGAACATTAAGATGGCCAACATCATCACAGCATCAAACTGATCAAGCACCGAAGAAGGTAGAGCAATTGCTGATTTTGAGAATTACAGGAAAGAGAGAAGATAAATTTCACTTTCATATTGAAAAGCGCTAGAAATAATGTCTAATCCTCAAGAAATTAATGGTAAGTGGGAGAAATAAGGCTAATTGAGTGGTCGAATAGATCAAAGCCGGACCGCCACCCTGATATCCCTCCGCGAAGCGGAGCAGCGGGTCTGGGCGGAGCCCATCCTGCCGGAGGCAAAGTATCTACCCAAGAATGAAATGAAGTTAACAAGACCTAGGTGGTGTGGCCGTAGCCATGGTTGGTAAAGATTGTGTGGCAATTGCATGTGATTTAAGACTAGGAATGCAATCAGTAGGAGTTTCAAATAATTTCGAGAAGATTTTCGAATATGGAAATGTATTCCTAGGACTTACTGGATTGGCTACTGATGTAATTACATTATCGGAAGATTTCAGATTGAAACATAATATGTATAAAATGAGAGAAGAGCGTCGGATGGAACCAGAAACTTTTGCCAATTTAGTATCATCTACATTGTATGAAAAGCGATTTGGACCCTTTTTTGTTGGTCCAATTGTTGCCGGAATTAATTCAAAAACTGATAAACCTTTTGTTTGTGGATTTGATCTTATTGGTTGTATAGATTTTGCTAAAGATTTCATTGTAGCTGGTACTGCTACTGATCAATTATATGGAATGTGTGAATCATTATGGGAACCAAATCTTGAACCAGAAGATCTATTTGAAACCATATCACAGGCTCTTCTCAATGCTCAAGATCGTGATGCTCTTAGTGGTTGGGGTGCTGTTGTTTATGTTATTACTAAAGATAAAGTGGTCAAAAGATTATTGAAGACTAGACAGGATTAATCTTTATATTTCTACTTCTCTTATTTTAATTAATAGAAATAATCATCTGATATCTCTCTTTTTGCCTCTGGCGGCTGGGCTATGCCCAGACCCCTTGCTCCGCTACGCGGAGGGCTTATATCCTGCTCGATGTTCCATATTTACATTCACACTATATACAATTTAAATAACCACTAAACCTGGAATCTATCTCTGTCCTTCGGTAGCGACAGCTAAAACTTTCTTCAATTTCCCTCCAGGTCCAAACTCTTCCTCCTCCATTTCCTTCCACCTCTTCTCAACCGCTTTCCTCTTCTCCGAAGCTTCCTTGAAATGGTGTGATTGTCTCTCTAATCTCTCTCTTCTCAAGCACATATTTAAAGCATGAGCTGCTGGCTCACAGGCTCCCGTCGAAGATGCCAACATCCCTCGGGCATGGCACTCTTCCAATGCTTTCACAAACTCACCACAGACTGGTTCAGGCGTTAGTTTAAAATCTCCGGGTACTGCCATCATCGCTGCCCTATTCTTATTACTAACATTTTCTTCTTCGCTCGGTTATCTGAGGATGCATTTTTGGCTATTCTAGACAGAAAATATATTGTAAAAATTGACTCCTACGGTCGATAAGATAGTGGTTTGGTTAGCCCTGCTTGAGGCTATATGAGCTGATTTTCATCTGGGTAAGGGACAATCGGGAAGCTTCATGAAATTTCACCTCATGCATGCCAGAATTTCTAGGGGCAAGCGATCCAGTCTTCCGAATAAACAGACGAGGGAGATACAAAACGAAATATGACACCTGAAGAGAGAACTGCACGACAGACAAAGCAGGTACTGGCTTTCACTGCTGCAACGACTCTGACTATTGCTGCTGCGTTATATGCTAGGCGATCAGTGGCGGCACGAAGATGTAAGTGCAAGATGCTTTGCCATTCTCCACGAAGCGAAGCTACGGGTCTGGGCAGAGCCCAGCCGTCGGAGGCAGAAACCCAACCAGTGTGCTAACTCAACCTTAGATCGACCAAATTTGTTCGAGGCGAATCACCGGCCACCAAATTTCAATTTTGTCAAGGACGCTGCTCATGCTGTTTCTCATGCTACGATGTTGTCTGTTTCATCATTTGCAATGGGAATCACTGCTACTGCATGGTTAATGGATATCGGTTCGATCAGAGAATTTTCAATAGCTATGAAGAATAAGCTTGGAGGAGCTAAGCGAGAGTTAGAGTTGTCTCAGTTGCCTGTTGATCCAGAAGTGGCTGATATTGAAAAGAGTCTTACAGATGCCCTTAAATAGTAGGAACGGACGTAAGTCCATGTATAAATGAAATTTGTTTGTAAATAGTAATTGAGTTATCTTCTTGTTTCTGGTAAAAAAGGAGCATCGTGTAAGGGCAGAGCCCAGCGGAGCCTAGCCAATAGAGGTAGAGGGAATGATATAAATAATATTACAGAATGCTAAAGGAGTATTTACAATTTGGAGACTTGATCATGCGGTTTAAGAATCTCTAACCATTTTTTTTGGATCGAGGTGGGGAGGGTACGGAAATTGTGCCTGACTTGAAGATGTTGATTAATATCGTTCCAAGACATTCCTAGGTTGATATATTCATGGACAAGCCATTGAATTACAGTAGTTGATTGTATTTTCAAGCGAAGAGCGAAATCGGTAATAATATTCAATCCTAATTTACGTTCTCGTATTTGATAGAATTTTCGATTACTGAATGATTGCCAGAGATGCTGAGCTGATTGAAGGGTAATCGTGGGAGAATCAGGGACCTTAGCACATACAGCTTTCATCCTAATATTTTCAATGCTACAGACAGTACTGAGAATAAGAGTATCATCATAAGGAGTGAGGAGAGCAATGTATTTATCATAAGTAATCCAATCTTTTTTATCAATGGATTGATTTATAATTGCTGAATACGATCGCAAAAGTAATTTAGAAGGCCAGGAAGAAAATCGTTCAAGAAAAGTTTCTGCTCGTGCAATGTCATGATAAGCTAATGCGTTGATAATTGAAGAAAGTTCTAATTCAGTTAGACCACTTTTGCCTTTAGATGGAGAGTAAGTGGTGCCCCGATGATTAATTTCAGTCAATAATCGAGCAACTCCAGACGAGTCGTCGAGAACTAAATGAAGTTTCAACAATTCTGTTAATGTAGAACGACGAAGAGGTTGGGTTAAATGTTGATAAATCTTTTTGGTTAATTCAACATCTTTTGTTCTAGCACATATCATTATCAACCCTTCAGTAATTCCTTCAAGGTTATAATAAGAAGTAGGTAATGATTTAGCTATTGACAATGCCAGTTTGAGGTACTTTCTATCTTTTGATAATCTTAGCAATAATGCAGAAATGGTTAATCGATCATGATTATCAAGGTCACCTAATGATTTGGAAATATAATTCCAAACATTAGCTGCCTGAATGATGTTATTAAACTGGAGGTTTAATAGAATAATTTTGTAAGCAACTGTTATTGGTACTGGATCACCTTGCATTTTCACGGCCAAATTAAAGCATTCATTAGCAAATGATGGATATTTCCCCTTGCAATATCGAATACCATTATTGACCAGTTTTCTTTTTGAATCAGAATCGAGTATAACTCTTTCATCAGGATAAGCACAATAAATATGATAGATGGCAGAAATTAAAAATGGGTTTAGTTTTGGGTCGTAGATTAACAAACCACGAATGCAATTGTAGATGGAACTTGTTTGGATGTAGATGCAATCAGCACAGAATTGAATTAGAAGTGATGAAGCAAGGAGAGGGTAGCCCAATTCCAAAGAGAATCTGACTAGTGAATTAGCGAGCGTATATTTAAACTTGAGAGGGTCATCTGGGAGGACGAAGGAGAGAGTGGAGCTGGGGGTAGTTGAGGTTTCTGTGCTCTTCGAATTTTCCACAGCCTCTGTATTCGTATCCTCTAGAGTCTTGATATCATTTCTTTGTAAGGGCCCTTCGTGATCATTTGTGGTGTTCATTAAAGATCTCATCAGAATCCTATACTCATCTTTATCAAACTTTTGAATTAACAAGTTCACAAAATTTCGACTCCATTCTAACTCTCCTCGTGATAAAATTAATGATAAACTTGTTATTATTGTTAGCTTTATATCCGTCGAATTTGACCATTGAGCAGTCATTGAAGCTTGTAACTTATATGCGATATCCGGATGTCCAAATTGATAAAGAGCCAATATTAAATCAAAATCATGTTCGGTGTATCTGGCTTTGAGAAATAACGGTTCAATGAGAGTTTTATAGGTTGTAAACGGTATATTTTTGCAATCATCCAGTGATTTTTCTGATAAAATGAGGGAGATCTTATTTATGATTTGTTGATAAGCAGGTGGTATTAGAGGGTGAGAATGGTAGAAACGACGATTTTGAAGCATTATAGGCTTCAAATAGGATGAGACTGGGTGTTTATTTAAATTATCTGGTAGTTTCAGTCTTTTGGTATCTCTTATCGCCGCTCTAGTAAAACTCTGATCCAAAACCATTAGACCAGGTTTAAAAATCCGACCTATTCGTAAAGGTGGCCTCATTCTATCGTTCCAAATTACGATTTGAGGATAATAAATAGGAAAGTAAATCAGAGTAGTGATGCATAGGTGCTCTTTTATAAATGAGAAGGAAAATTGGACTTAATGTGAATGATTTGTGTTGAGAACTAGATCAGAGCATCACTTGATCACTATCGCATAAATGGAATATCCTGAAGCGGAGGCAAACTTACAATCGTCTGCAAAACTCAGCTCTTATTATCAAATATTCGAATTCCAAGGGATATTCCTTTGGTTTACTAACACTTCTACTGGCCAAAGAAGTGTAATTTGAATTTTTCAGACAATCTTTTGCTAGAAGAGCGGTTTATTAAATATTATGATATTACAGGAGCTGAAATTGAATACGCTTTTAATAATCGGTTGGTCGATGGCTTATCTTTTCCGCTATAGTAATATGGACATATCCTGAGGAAGAAGTTTTGGCCGTTTAAAAGAGAGTTCGAGAATTCTGAAGAATAGAATTAAATTATTTTATGTACAGTAAGTATTTCAAAATATTTCCAAAAGTATCAAGCTTCTAATTAATTCAGATAACCGAAGGCAAATAAATAATCACGTGATATAACCCCTTTAAAACGTAATTAAAGTATGGAGAGTACAGTTCATTCTCGGTTCTTTCATACTAGCACTACAATAATCATAACGACTGAATTTGATAATTTTCTTTGAAGAGTTGTAAAGTAGTTTTTTGAGATCCCAAGTACTTATTAAGAAAGGAAAATAGTTACAGAAATAGATTGAGAAGAAAAGAGGAAGATAGAATGAAATCCGAGAAGAGTCGAGAACAATAACCAGAAACTTGTAGTGAGAGTTTGAGAGTGAGATGTCTAGAGTTCCTGATCCAAGGAACGATATTATTGGACTTCCTTATCATCACTCGGGTGATGTACGAGGGAATAATGGCACACGGATCGATGATATTCTGGCAAAGTTAGAGATTGAAGAGAAGATAAAGGAAGGGGCGGAGAATTTATTAGAGGTAAGAATTGGGAACAACGAAGAGAGCTTAATTAATTACCGGGGTTATAAGGGTAGAAATACTAACGATATGTGATAGGTATTTGATAGGAGAAAGATCAAGGGGGGAGATAAGGAATTGTTGAAGAAGCAAGTAGAAAGTCAATTGGATGCTGCAAATGCGAAGATTCAGTTATTACAGTTACAATTGGGGGAGATGGGGATAAATGGCGGCGGGGGTGGAACAGCAGGAGGATTAAAGAGTGCCAGAGGGTCCACGGAAAGGACGAGGTCAGGAGAAGGTGGAGGAGTCACAGCAGTAGGTAATGGTAATGGAGGAATAGAAGTACGAATGGAAAGACGGGAAAAAGAAGTGGTAGAAGAAGGAAATGTAGGAAATGGTGGACTTGAGAGTGTAGGGTTAAATGAAGTAACAACAATATCTGAGAAGTCAGATGATGAACTTCCACAAGCTCTCGAGGCTGCAGATGAAGCTTCAGGAGAAGATGGCCCACTCACTTCAGGCCAGGAAAGTCCCACTTGGTCATTACAAGATATTCTGCAATCGTTAGATTCTTCTCGAGATTCAGAATTCCTTGTACAAAAATCGAATGATTTGGTTAGTTTATTACAGAGACATCCGGTCTTGAAATACGATCTGGTGATGAGTCGCGTAGGTGATAAGATAAAGGTTTTATTATTGCATAAAAAAGCAGAAGTAGTTGCCTCAGGATATCGTTTAGCTCGGAATTCGGTTACTGATATAGGATCTATAAGAGATATCCGTGGATTACAAGTAGATTTTATGATAGTAAAGACACTGACAAAGGATTCGAAATTCCAGATCGAAAGATTACAAGCTGTAAGATTGGTGAGATCATTTCTAGATGTTCCTGGAGGAGTCGAGGAAATTTCAATTGGCGTTATACGAGCATTGGTAGCAGTAAGTGAACAAAGCGATGATAAATTACGATATATTGCAGTTGAAACCTTGGCAGAAATTTTTGTAAAAAGTCCAGAAAGAGTATCTGTTAGTGGAGGAGTTCGAGTATTACTTCAATGTATAGTGGAGGGACCTTACGAATTATCAGGATCGATTTCAATGGCTTTAGCTTATGTGCTAGATTCTCCAAAGAATAGACGATTATTAAGAGGTGGACGTGATTTAGAATATTTAATATCTGCAATGACTGAGATACAAGTTAGAGGTCATGTTAATTTAGAGAAGCTTCAGAATAGTGCTAAAGTATTATCTTCGTTGTTACGAACATGGTCAGGGTTATTCGCTTCTTGTATTGATCGTTTCCATTGTTTGAAATCATTGGTTCTTTGCCTTGAAGTGCCAATTCCTAGTCTGCGAGATGTATTATTGGACATTTTCCTATCAATTTTATGTATAAAGCCATTGTCATGGTCTTCATCATTTTTAGCAGGAAGACGATTAACGACTTTTGGAAGGATTCCTGATTTAGAGAAGGAACTTGCGAATGGAGGGAGATCTTTTTCATCCCCTACTTCGTCATCTACCTCTGAAGTCAGTAGGTATGTTGATCATTATTCGGCCTTACTTTTATCAATATTAGTAGAATGTAATCTTATTGAAGCGCTAGTACAATTACTGCGTTCCAATGATGATGTCGGAAATACTCGTAAAGCAACTCTTCTTCTTGGTGAGATTCTTTCAATGACTAGTAGGTTATCCCCGCCTGCCACTCTTACTAGAATTGGTGCTTTACCAGGACTCCTAGAATCTGCGATGGATCATGGCTCTAATTTTAGTTCCGCTTCTTCAGCGGCTGTCTTTCAAATAGATAAAATCTCTCGTAATCTTCATAAAGGGAGGTCTACATCAATTAATGGGCCAAGTATAATGCGGTCTGGCCAAACCGTCCCTGCTTACACCATATCAACTTCTCTCTCTTCCAAGCGTAAAGCAGTTCGTGTTAAAATGGGTGTTCAAATCGATGACGCTTCTTTTAAACAACTCATAATGGAAACTCAGGTTCTAAATACAAAAACTTTTGCCAAATGGAATTGGGATGCCCTCTCTGAACTTATTCAGGGACCACTATTAAATCCTAAACGTTTAGATGAGGCAATTCGAACTACAAAGTTTATGAAACGATTAATGTCATTTTATCGCCCTTTTAAATATCGGTTTTCAGCAATTAAAAGGACCAAACCGAATCAGAAATATGTTGACGTTGGTAAAGCGCTCCTTATGACACTGCTTTACAGTAATGAAGGTGTTCGTTACCTAACAGAAAACAAACTTCTTAGACAAATTGCTGAATGCTTAGCTCAGCTTGATCCTATGAGTGGCATAACCTCAACTGAGCCGTTATTCTCTCGCCAAAGATTAGAAAATACCCTTAGTCACGGCTATTTCATGCTTCTCGGTACTCTCTCTTCGGACCCTAATGGTCTTGCAATGATGGAACGATGGCGTATGTTCAATATGTTTTATCATCTTAGTGAAATACCCGATCGAGAAGATCTTATTATCAGTTTTATTGCTGCTATGGATTATCGCCTTGTGGGCCACCCTCGCATTATCCTATCGAAAGCTCTCACTACTGGCCGAAAAGAAGTTCGTCTTTTCGCTACTGGCTACCTTCAGAATCTCATTGCAGCTGAGCCTGAAACACAGAAATGGGCAATTGGCCTTCTTGCCACTCAGCTGTATGACCCGGAAATTGAAGTGTGTCGATTAGCAGTTCGAGTTCTTGAAGATTTCTGCTGCACTACAGAAAATCTTGAACATTTTGTTAAAATCAAGCCATCACTGGACCACCTCGGTGAAATTGGCACCCCTCTCCTCCTCCGGTTTTTATCTACTTCGCGAGGTTTTCAGTACCTTAAAGACCTCGATTATGTTCATAAAGAAATGGATAATTGGGTTCATGGACAGAACGACATATTTGTTTTACAAATCGAAGAATATCTTGAAAATGCCAACAGTCTTTGGATTGGTGACAAATTTGGAATGTCAATGTCGACATCTACTGCAACTTCTGGCTTTATGTTCCGTGATGAGAATAATGCTGAAGTTGGAACTAATAGTAAGCCACCTCGTCATTTCTTTGGTGAACTTACTCTTACCGAAGAAGGATGTCATCTTCTTCAATCGAAAGGCCATTTCGATGTGTTTGCTGATTATATTGACCAGCACTTATCCGAGGAATCTGAGCCTGAAATCATAACCAGGCTTAAAGGATGTATGTGGGCAGTTGGCCATATCGGTTCAAACCCTCTAGGAGTCCCGTTCCTAGAAGAATGTGGAGTTGTGGAGAATATTATAAAAATATTTGAATCATCTCAACTTTACAGTCTTCGTGGAACGGCTTTCTTTACCCTGGGGCTTATCTCACTCACTTATGAAGGGGTTGAAATTTTGGAAGAGTTGGGATGGGTTAGTGTGCGTGATATCATGGGGGAACCTTGTGGTATTTGTATACCAAAGGACCTTGATTCTTCTTTCAACGAAAGTAGCCGTGAGAGTCTAGCTTTCCTGCAAGCTTCTACGACCCCTACTTCATCGTCCGAAAACATTCCTAGTGCTCTTCCAAAAGAACAACCCATTGACGTCAAGACAGATTTATCAAAAAACTCCATCAGCATCTCCTCTGCCGCTACTACCATCCTAAGTCAAGATGAAGAAGCTGACTTTCCTATCGTCTATTCTGACCCTATTAAAAGAAAAATTATTACATCATTATCAAATTTAAGCAATCAAATATTAGCAAATGATGCGTCTAAACAATTGGTTCGATTAGAAGCAAGGCACGGCAATAGATTTCAGTCTATTGATCTATTCGTCGACACCATGAAATTACTAGAAACTTACCATTACAAACTGCCGGTAAGACGATTTATATTTGAGTTATTTGATACAACAAATCTAATGGAACGCATGGCTCGCAAACAAAAAGAGCAGCAACGACGAGCTCGTCATGTTAGTGACACGACGAAACGAGAATGATTTATTATTATATTTTAATGAAATTTATGTAGATTTCCTTTCTTTTCCTCTTGATGGCCTTGACAGCTGGCACCTACAGTGATGAGCGATGCGTTCAGCTCTTTACGTTGAGCCATTGTTATCATTTTATTCTGAGATATTAAGATTGAAAACGGCCAAATCTATTTTGGGTGAAAATGAAATTTTCATAATTTGACTTCACTGAAAATCTACGAGATGTGGCGGGAGTGGCATCCTCCAAGATGTACTGTTTTATCTTCTAAGTTCTTGCCGACGTTTAACGGCAGAATAGCAAATATATAGATGACATCATTT
Source organism: Sugiyamaella novakii (assembly GCA_030575175.1). NCBI lineage: Eukaryota > Fungi > Ascomycota > Dipodascomycetes > Dipodascales > Trichomonascaceae > Sugiyamaella > Sugiyamaella novakii. Next base: position 30,758 of record JAJMIH010000104.1, read on the forward strand.
TAAATTGTATTTATGCCTTCATAAATTATTCTTTCTAAACTAATAGTAGGATTGGCTGAGATACACAATAACTGTTATCACGTCACTGAGTTGTACTTACCCAACTCTGAAATGTATATGTAGATTGTATGGCATACGGCAGTGAAACTAGCTCAGCACGATGTTAAATTGCAAGGGATAAGCAGTAACAAGAACTCATCACATAAGCTATGGCACATAGCCTTAAGATCATGGGGCCAAGCAGCAGATTCTGTGAATAAAATTAATAGCTGCCTTACACAAAATGTCCAACTGCAGGAAACTGTCTGTCAAGCGACAGAAAAGTGTAGCAAAGTTTTAGAAGCTAGTCTATCGTGATGTGTGGAACAAGCGGTAACTCCAACTATGGTAGAGCTCACATACGGCCCTACCAGCTGAGATGCAAAATGGTTTCAACGTGGTTCTCTCCTGGTAGGAAAGTGGCTTAATTGTCTGAAGTAGCAAAATTGTGAAGTTCTGACCTAAATGGTGACACTAGAACCTGTAATGTTTATATACAACTCCGTCGGAGATTAGAGATCGTCCATAGCCGCGCTTGTTTACATGAATGTTGCTTCCGCTCACGTCAATCTCTCCTTCAATGATAACATTATTACATCATCAATCTAGAGACTCCGCAATCTGAACTAGGTATTTAGAGGGAAATCAGTATTTTGATTTATAAATCGGGTTATAAAATTGGCAATGAGATATACCCTCTTTCTATTATGCTCTTAGAGCACATTAGTTAATTTCACGTGACTTTCTACTAATCACTGATATTTGGTTACGAATTGATATATAATTATTTTTGAACGATTTGCTTTAAAGCAATTATCAATGATGGTTATGAATTTTACACCACCACTAACGGTCAATCAATAGTTTATGTTTTAATGAGGATCCACAGTCCTGTCCGGTATACCGCCGAGATGTTCTATGCCATTTATAGACACGGATTAAATGAATATCATGAGTGACTGTTTCAGAACTAAGTATCCGAATATAATCTGTTTCTTTTAGAATACAGTACATGTAGACATGTAGTTAAGTGGCACAGCAATGTAGAGGAGAGGCTCACAATATACGTAAGATAGGAATCGGAAAACAGTATAAACTATATCTAGTTTGGGGTTACTATCTTGCTATACATTATTTAAAAGATTGTGTAATAAAGTTGAGTAAATATGTGAATATTACTTAGCTACTCCTTTCATTTCATTGTGTTTGATTTGTGAGAGGAAATAGCTTTCATCAAGAGCAATAAAACAGTTTTTGTAATGATTTAAAGATCAATTGAAATTTATGGATACTCTAGGTAAGAATGGATAAAGAACGAGAAATAATGCTCATTTTTTTCGTGTATTTGGCTAGAAATTAGGATGGCAAATCTAAATAAGCATGCAATTCACCAGATAATTTTAATAATATCTTGAAATTCCGTTATTACTAGTAGTTCTACTGTCTTGAGACAGTATGACAGTTGTATTGTTCTCTAGAACAACCAATTTTATGGCTATACTGGGGTTGAAGGAAGTTTAATCTATTCTTTCCGCATCTATCCTGGAAGGTTGGTATTGATCGAGCTCTATCACAGTTAAGGTTACTTCTTATTCCATTTAAAACTTCTACTTCATAAGCTAGTATCTGTTGACACTTGGCAGACGGCTTACTTGTCCTTGTCAATAATTATATCAGATATTCTTTTCTGCTCCTGGGACAATAAACGAGGTACAAATAATGATCTCTATCATATAGTCTACAGCTTGTCCAGAACATATATATTTTGGTTGGTACAATTTCATCCACGCAGGATATACGAGAATGTTCTCACCAGGCTTCCTTGACTGACTACCAGCCCAACTGAATCGACTGATCTTCAAATAAAGCACACATTTTATTCACGAAATTCAATATTCTGTTAAGTTGTTAATAACTGAATGTTATACAGCGTTTAAGATTCACCTTGATACACATCATATACCATAAGCATTATTGAGGAACTAGAATTATCTGAGCAAATTTATTTATAGCAAAAAATATAAGTTACAGATCAGCATCGAAAAAAGAAAAATAATGATGGCGATGGGAGAAACTCTAGATCGGTCATCTGCATACCCATAACGAGGTGGCACTATAAGAAGACCGAAAACATATTATTTTCTAGAATGAACGAGGTTATAGCTATTTTAGTAGAAGTTAATAAACTTTATTTGACGACAAGCTGCTTTTTAAACATTGCTTAAGTGATTTCAACAAGTTAACGCGCGTTAAATTCAGTTTCAGATAGAAGCCATGAGGTGAAATAATAAATAAAATTGTAGTATTAATGTATACAAGGATTAAAGTCATAAGAGGTATAAACAAA